>JABSSZ010000703.1:0-13732 GCA_013755755.1 Fusarium sp. NRRL 25184
TAATCTTTTATTAAATGACTGGTATATCTCTTTAAACAGTATTAAGGCTTATGTAAAATAGCCTATAAATTCAATATAGCGTAAAGGATATATAACTATAATATAATCTATATCTATAGCCTAATAGAAGTATTCCTTTTAATATATCTTTTAAATCTATATTAAAAGCTCTTTAAGAGATATAAAATTAATAGAAAGTGTTAAGCATTCAATATGACTTTACTCAGTATTATAGAAGTAAATTAAGTAGCTTATATCTAGCTTAGATTAGGCGGGCAAGTTGCCATCCACTACTGGAGGATCTAATGCTTTCCTAATCACACTAACAAAAGGCTCAATTTCTGCATTGTCCACATCCCAATGTCCAGGGTAGAGACAATCATCCCGGAGACGAGCGAGAACTGCCTCCTTTGAGGGTGCGCTCACAATCAAAGTACTATATTTAAAGTGTGCTTCATTCAGGTCGGCTGCAGGCTTCTCCACAACAAGTCCTGATTCAGCAGCAAGTGAAATTAGTCTTTGTCCTCAATTGTAACTATAAAAGAACAGCAGTCAATAACCCGACTCACCTGTACAGAGCCAAAAGTCGAGCTCCCGATTAATGCGCTGTCTATGCTCTCTGAAGTTCAAGGTAAGCCATGCTGTTATAGTGATTGTCATCTTCAAATATTTGGGATCTCACATTACTTGTTCCCGAGATACCGGAATTCCAGTTTCGCCACCTATATGAAGCGGCAAACGGATAATCCATTCATAGTTTTGAGTTGTATTATTTCCAGAAGCCATTTTTCGCAAAGAATAGCCGAGGCACTGGTAGATATGAAGATAGAATCTGATTAAAATATCGAATATTGATGTGCATTAATGTCGACCCTTATGAGACTTATAATGCTGATGGCTTGCTTTTAATTCTCGGAGGCTCGGTCGGGTTCGAATTCGGAGCACTATATCCGTCGACTCGGCTCCTCGGCTACCCACAAACCGGGACAACACCGCCCCGCGTTTCATATGTCAATAGTACCCATAAGTGGGCTGTATCACCAAGGACATTGATATAAGGCAGTTGCAGGAGCGGCCGGACACACCCGTTAGATCTGTTGATGCTACGCTCTTGTAGAAACAGACTTTCGGTGTTTGCAAGATTTCCGGCTCCCAGGACATGGGACTTGGTAGCTAGGATTGCAGCAATCATAGTCTGACAGACGAGTCGGCTTTCTGGTACGTTTGCGGAGATAACCATCAGAAAGAGGGGTTCCGGATGCCAATATGTTATACGGACCAGACACCGGTGCCCGTGACCTATCAACTGGATTATTTACTTTCCCCACTCCCGCGGAGAATTTAATCAAGACAGATCCCGTTCCCGGTCTACATGGTGGCCTATGGAAAGTGGGGCGAGATGGGATCGATCCCTGGATGCTGGAACGCCGACTTTCCGAATGGCTCCCTACTATATCTAAGCAGTTTAAAAAAGCCGATTATACTAATAAAATTAAAACAACCTATAAAAAAATAGTTTATTACCAGACATTTCTTTTAAATAAGTAATATCCTGGACTATTTTTAGAAGTAATAAATCCAGGCCCCTCACCCTATTGCCCTGGTAGTGTGCAGATCAACATTGATATACAAAATGAGCCGACTTCAACACCCAACATTGGGTATCATCGAAGGCCTAGCCAGTGGCAATGTCACGCAGTTTCTTGGTATCAAGTACGCTTCGTTAGATCACAGATTTGGGACACCAAAGCTGTATAATGGCCAGGCATCCTCAGGTCTTGTTAATGCCAAATCAGTGGGGTATGTTCCTTGATTTATTTTCCTCTCTGATATTTACGAATACAAATAGGCCCGCTGCCATTGGAATCCCGCATGGCTGTCAGCTCGAGTATGGCCTGATCCAGCATAGCCTACCAATCCCCGACTTCCCACCAGAGTCGGATACTGAGTGTCTCAACCTCTCAATCACCATTCCACGTGATGGAGCGAAACCAGGAAAGAAACTGCCCGTCTTTGTTTTCATTCATGGAGGTGGCTTGGGATTTGGTTCTGGGACATGGCCGCAATATGACCAAGCCAAGATCGTTCGCCGGTCAGTCGAATTGGGACTCCCCATTATTGGGGTGGTGATCAAGTATGCTTACTCCGGGATACTGTTACTGATAATCCGTGGTCTGACTGTTTCTAGTTACCGTACAAATATATTTGGTTTTCTGACTTCCGAGGAGCTACGCAAAGCAGGCTTCAAGGCCAACAACGGTCTTCGGGACCAGAAGGTCGCATTCGAGTGGGTTAGAGCGCACATTGAAGGATTTGGAGGTGATCCCGATCAAGTGACTGCTATCGGGCAGAGCGCTGGAGGAGGTAGGTTGCACACGCCTAATAAATAGCTAGCCTGATCAAAGACGATGCGCTGATACCGATGACCAAAGTTTCTGTCACTACTCTTCTCCAATGCCCAGAACAGCTCTTCCGGCGGATGGTCGTTCTATCCGGATCCTGTCTCCTTCGCAGACCAGTATCTCTAGATACTTATGAGCAGGTTTATCTAGAGTTCTGCAAAGCGCAAGGCTTTGAAGGAATCTCTGAAGACGATAGGATACGAGCCATCGACGACCGAGACAGCCTCGAACTGCTTCTCAAAACGCCCCCTTCTGTACCATCCCTCCCAGCATTGGATCATGACCTATTGAAAGAGGAGATTAGTTTCGAGAAAGCCAAGAACTGGTCAGATACACAACAAACCCGACTTCCTGGACTAGAATGGTGTAAGGAAATCGTCTTTGGTGATTGTCAATATGATGTGAGATATCATTTTCCCCTAGCTTTCAATAGTTCGTTTGCTGATATGATCCATGAATAACCAGGCCAGTGTGTTCGTACGTCCCCTCACTGCACGGGGTGCGAACGTCGCGCAACAGCTCTCAGATTCACTCAATCGTGCCATTCCAGGCAAGGAGCCCACCATCGCCGCCTTGCTTGACGATTACGGTATATCCAATGCTGTGGACGATGGCTCAGCGTGCCTTGCAATTTCACACCTCGCCAACGACCTCTCGTTCTATCTTCCCTGCGACGTATTCGCACAATTCTTCCCAGGAACAAAATATATTTATCATCTGAACGAACCCAATCCATGGGACGGCCCATTCAGAGGGAAGGCTGCGCACGTTGTTGATGTGACATTTCTGTTCAAGAACTTCGACCAATTCCTTCCCCCGTGGACAAAGGCGGTGGCACAGGGGTTCAGTGACAATATTATCAAATTTATCGGCGGCCAAGTGCCCTGGCAGGCGAGCTCAGGTGACTATCGCGTGGCATTAGTATATGGAAATGACGCTACAGCCGGGAAACTGCGCAAGGACGAGCCGGAAAGTGTCGGTAGACGGGCAACTATCTTTCGTTATGAAGAGTCCATCGGCTTTGATGCGCTTCTGGATGCTGTAAGCGACTTCCTGGCTGGGAAGTAGTATGTACTGTGTTGAATATGATTTGAAATATTACTTCTCCTTGAGATTGCGATTAGCTTTGCAGTCATTCTGCCAATATCAACGGTGAAACAGAGAGTAACAGTCAGCTAACAGATAGATAGTGCTACTGGGAGCTTAAAGTCTGTACAGAGATCGCGAGATAAGTTCAGCTTTGAAGGCAAAATTTCCCCAGGCTATTACCATCTAGATTATCATAGTCCTCCACCACAGTAGCAGTGTTGGAATTTCCGCGAGCCGCCGCCGGCTCGATGACTCTGGAGAAAAAGATGCGGGGAAGCCGGGGCAAGCGGGGCAGCTAGCAGCAGGGCTATGTATAGTATTAATATTAAAAGCAGCTCATAAATAAATAAATAGAGAATACATAAGTAAATAGTATTTAATTTATTATGATGTTTGTGTTTTTATTTAATATAAATACACAGCTAAAGAAGGGGCACCGAAATTGAATACTCTGTGCAGAATATTTCTTATTTCTTATTTCTTATTATAAAGACATATCTCTTTTTAACTTAAAGATTCCCAAACTCCAGAGAGTATATTCTTTCTTTCCAACGTCTTTTAGTCTCTTCAGGAGGTTTCCAGGTCGGACCCCCTTTAAATTAACGTCGTAGGTCTACAGGCAGCATATGACAAGCGTGTACTAGTCCGCTCACATGCTCCATCGGCACTGTCGAAATTCCATTCCTCCGCGGCCCGGGATACAGTGCTCCTTTGAAGCCTCGCCCCTTATCCAGGTCGGTGGCTAAGGCATAATCCTAGCCCATTCGCTACTCCTTTCGGGGCTTGTTCTGATATTTACCGAGTCACAACTAGTGAGAGCAAAAGTGTATGAATGTACTCTCCATGGACTGTCGACCCCCGGTGTCGGATCGGGGAACATTCCGAACGCCTTCCAGACCCAACCCGAGAGTTGAGTCAGCTTGACACTTCTTTTCTTCCTACCAGAGCAGGATTCTTTATCGGGCAGGCATCGCGGGGCAAGCAGATTTCAGATACTGAAGCGCTTTGCTATTGAGGAATAAACAAACCAATATAAACGTTAAATACTGACTGAAAAGGCTTTCACCCTGTCTGAAGTCAGTTTCACAGACCGAACATCTAATCAATTCTCTCATCAACGTCTTAGAAAGCTCTTAGCCATGGTCGCTCCACGCTCTACCCCTTCACAGATGTTCCGCATTCTTGTTATTCCCGGAGATCATGTTGGGCCGGAGCTTATGGCGGAGTCCCTTCGTGTGCTACATACCGTCGAAGCCACATCCCATGGACGGCTGAAGTTCGAGCTAAACCATCAAATTGCCGGAGGGTGCAGCATTGATGAACACGGTACTCCCATAACGGATGAGGTGCTGCGGATTGCAAAGGAAGAAAGCGATGCCGTGTTGTTTGGCAGCGTTGGTGGACCGGAGTGGTGAGCCGAATTTGTTCCTTTTACCTTGCATTCATTGGAGCTCGCCATGCTGACAATGAATGAACCAGGGGCACAGCATCTCCAAACCCTGAGTCTGGGCTCCTTTGCCTGCGCCAACATCTCGATGCCTTCGCCAACATCCGTCCGTGTGTGTTCTACTCTCGCAGCCTGGTCCCATTGTCACCACTCAAGCCATCCGTTGTAGAGGGCACTAAATTCATTCTTGTTCGCGAGAATACTGGTGGAGCTTACTTTGGAACAAAAGTCGAGGGACCCGAGTTCGCAAGCGACTCCTGGGCATACAGTCGGCCAGAGATTGAGCGTTGCGCTCGCGTTTCTGCTGCGCTGGCAATCAGTCTGGGCAAAGATGGCAGGGGAAATGGAGGCCCAGCCACGGTGTGGTCCAGCGACAAAGCAAATGTCCTCGCATCAGGTCGACTCTGGAGGAAGGTGACGAGTGAAGTATTCGAGAAGGAGTTCCCCCAGATTGAGCTGAAGCATCAATTGGCTGACAGCCTATCAATGATCATGGTCAAGAACCCCAAGACGTTCAACGGTATAATACACACGGACAACACATTTGGCGATATGCTTTCGGATGAGGCGGGCGGAGTGGTCGGTACATTGGGTCTGCTTCCCAGTGCCAGTCTCTGTGGCATTCCCGACGGCAAGTCTCGCTGCAATGGCATCTACGAACCCGTTCACGGCTCAGCTCCGGATATTTCAGGCAAGGGTATCGTCAACCCAGTGGCTGGAATCCTCTCTACAGCAATGATGTTACGGTATTCATTCAATCTCGAGGATGAAGCCGCTGCCATCGAGGCCGCTGTGGAGAAGGTCTTGGATGGGAAGGACATTGGCGGTTTGGAAATCCGCAGCCGTGATCTCGGTGGGACCGCTACTACCAAAGAGGTTGGTGAGGCTGTTTGCGCCGTTCTGGAGCGGCTTCTGAGCTGAGATTTAGGGTTAGAGTAACTTGAGATACAATCAGACCCGCCGTTGTGTGTTTTGCCTCCATTCGGCTTTTGCCTGCACCCGAGGGATCCGGCAGGCCAACGTCCACCACGCAGTGCTATTAACTTCTTAGGTCACCTACATGCTATACTGCGTGAACCGGGTTTAGTAGAATGCTATTATGAGTTGATAGACCTCACAGCTGATCCTCACCTGACGCGTCTTGTATATCTCTCAGGCTCCATTTCATGTCTGTGAAAGCATATCGGTGTCACAGAGTCAGTCACCATTTCCGTCTTCACGGCAGACTATCTCTTCTTGGGGCTGGACACTCCGTCCAAGTAGATCCAACGTACATGCCATTTACAACTGCTCTATAGCCACGACAGAGATCGACTTGAGCATGATAAGTAATGAAACATTTGTGAGAATATACATAATGCATTATAGACTATATTCTCTATAAACAGCTGGACTACGCTAGTCTGAAGCGAACCAGATTCTTGGAGCGGTGAGTCTCTTGAACTCGTCACCGTGTTGATGCTTCTCGAAGCTGCTTATTTCTATTCCTTAATTTCCCAAGGCCTCAACTCGGGCAGACTTGGAGATCGGGGCCTGCAAGTTCTCAGGTCGAGTGAGATCATGTGTCTTGATGAATTCCTCCACCGTCTGTGGCTTAATTTGAGGATACCTCGAATTATCGAGGGGATCCTTCATGAGCATGGTACCGTTCGCCGTGTAGTATGTGTAGAATCTGTCAAGTGAAGCCGGTCAGATCAGTTGAGTCGTTGATGATATCCAACCGCATAAGTGCTAGACAAACTTACAGAGGTAGATAGAGCCAGGGGCTTTGGCCTTGGTGTTTCTTCTTCTGCTCCTGCATATGGGTGTAAAGATCATCGAGTGTGCCATGGCAGACGAGCTTAGGCTTTTGCCCAGTGACGCGTTCCTGCACTTCTGCTAAACCGCGAGGGCTGAGTCTGTCACCGGCGACTGTGTTCCTATTAGCCCAGTTCACGACAGGTCAATCAAGAACTTGGAGAGCCAAGAGGCGGTCGAGGTCCCTATAAGTTTGCAGCCATTTCACTTACATCTCAAGTACCCGTCGGCGCTCTCATCCAGAATGACTTCAGCCGTATATGCGGCTGAATCATCGTAACTGGTCAAGTCCCAGATTTCATCCCCAGTGCCCCAGTAGGAGACGGTATTAGTTTCCAGGTCGATCACACCTGAATAATCGAGCCAGGTCTCGATGAAGGCTCCGCACATCATATGCACAGAACGGATCTTCTTGCTTTCCAGGTACTTGAAGATCTGGAGCGTAATACTCATCCGCTCGTGTTGACCAACCTTCATGCCCCGAATATCGCCAACAAAAGCTGACGAGAAGAATCTGCCTACATTTTCTTCCTCGCAGATATCGATGAGCAGTTTCTGGCCGTCTAGCACAACTGATGGAGAATTGTTGGTTAGTGCGGTTTGGGCTTCGGACAAGAGTGAAGGATACATACCATCATCAAATCCCTGATATTGACACACCACGACATTCGCACCACGAACCGCACCGCGGATCTTGTCTTTATCCGTCACCTATTAGCTCGCTATTAGTTCCATAAAGACATATTGGGCTTAAATATTAGTTGCTTACCTCACCCTGGATTGCCGCGTACTGTTGATGGTTACGGATATCCTTGGGGATCTTGGAAACGTTTCGGGCATAGCCTCTCACAGAAACATTTGGCTTCTGGAGCAGGAGTCGAGTAATTCGAACAGATAGGTTGCCATTGGCTCCAAAGATAGTGACAATCATGCTGGTTTTCTTTTAGGTTTAGTGGCTGATAAAGTATTACTCTGAGTAAGATTTGAGATACTACGTCGCTAGTACATCGTGTGTAGTGATTAACCTTTATACGTCTAGGAGGGTAACAATACTCAGATAGACAGATAGACAGGGGGTTGTAAATAGCGGGGTGAGATACATTTGTTGTTCGGAGGATTTGGGGTCGTGCCGGGCCGGATTACTTATCTTTAAGCCAGTAGGAAGAAAAGTTCGACTTCCGCCCCACTATACTACAAAGCATCTAAAGTCCGGACCCGAGCCCCGGGGAGTCTGGGCAAATTGTTCCGAGTGATGTACTTGGAAGGGAGAAGCGCTTCTCTACATTACGTATGTACTTGCTGTTACTACCTTGGCTGCTTTACACTCATCTGCTCCAACTCTAGTCCACGGTCATAGCTTTTTCTCCATGCTTTGCAAAGTACGTGACACTTAGCAGATACACGAAACATCTCTAGCCGATCATGAAAGTTGCGTTTGAGAGATTACTGCGATTCAAGAGCGCTGATGGGCGCATTCTCTATGGCGAAGCACCAGCTGGAGACATCTATCCCCGGACGAGTTTGGTGGTACCAGTTTATGAGGGTATCAATCCTTGGGACCTGAAACTGACGGAAGCAACCGCCGAGGTGGCCGAAGTAAGCAAAATACATCAATAGGCCTCGAGATTTATCCCCCGAGCTCTAACACTCTGTCCTCTAGGTTCTCTGTCCGCTGGCATATACAGCATTGATTTATGGCATCGGACTGAACTATAAAACTCATATCGCCGAGGCAAACTGGCCGACGCCACCGTATCCGACCGTGTTCATGAAGCCTCCTGGAGCTTTGAACGGACCATTCTCAGATATCGCCATAGACCCTCAATGTCGGCAGATCGACTACGAAGGCGAGTTGGTCGTGATCATCGGGCAAGATTGCAAAAATGCATCAAGCCCCGAGGAAGCACTGGATGCTGTATTGGGATATACGGTAGGCAATGATGTGAGTAGTAGGGACTGGCAAACACCAGATGTGAGCGGCAACCAGCACGGATACGCCAAAAGCTTCGACGGATTCGCGCCGATGGGGCCTCTCATTGTTTCTGCCAATCTTGTACCAGACGTCGGGAAGTTGAGGCTACAAACCTTGGTGAATGGGGAAGTGCGACAGGCTGCCCAGTTAGACGACCTCCTGTTTGGGGTCGCAGAAATCATTATGCATCTCAGCAGGGCAACAACCTTGAAGGCTGGAACTTCTATCATGACTGGAACTCCGGGGGGCGTTGCTGCCTTTATGAAGCCACAAGCCTGGCTTAAGAATGGTGATGTTGTTGAGGTTGTGGTTACTGAGATTGGAACCATCAGAAATAGATTTACTGTTTAGAGTTAATTATAAAAGAACTCATTTATATTGTGCTGTCTTACTGTGTTCAATTGCTTGTTGTGAAGAGCAGTGGTGGTGGTATTATATCAGACCGTCTGTATCTCCCTATACGTAGGATGCCGTGATCTGAGTCACATCTAATTAAACACCATTAGATTTACGATGCCTAGACACCTGGATACATACTTTCGTATGTATAAATGGTTGGACTATTCGATTGTTATCTCACTTATAGAAACGAAGTTGATGATAACGTGCTTCCCTTCGGAGTCGCGCAGAAATCTTAGCTCATGTTGGTCTCACCAATCCCTATATTCAATTGACGTGTAGATTTGACTCAAACGCCGTGGCCACTGCCCAGGAACTCGTGGTCTATCAATTCTGTCTGGTCAACTGGCCTGGATATGTAAATTAATCTGGGAAATTGACATTTAAAGTACATTACATTGTCTACTTGGAGCTAACAATCTAGACGCCATAGCCATACAGTCTTGCACTGTTAGGCTGTACTAATGAAACAGTCTACGTTTCTCAGTAGAGACTCAACCATTTGTGCACACCTTGCAACTGTAGCTCCATCTAGTGCTCTGTGGTCAGCAGCCCAACTCAGCGTCACTTGTTCTCTCTTAACCACGTTTTCCACGCCCTTGGCATCTGTCTCGAAGACTGGGACATGACCCATCCTACCAATACCCAAAATCCCGACCATCGGTGGAACAATGATGGGGCTAATCACACCGCCTCCGATGCTACCCATATTGCTAAAGGTATATGTGGCACCCACCAAGTCACTAGGCGATAGTCGATTGTCTCTTGCCAGGCCGCTGAGTCTCTCGATTTGCGTGGCTAGATCAGACACAGACAGCCTTTGTACGTCCCGAATGACCGGCACCACTAGACCTCGAGGGGTATCAACAGCAATGCCAAAGTTATGCGATGCTTTGATGATGGCTTTTGGCTGGCCTGGTTCGCTAGTCGTGTCCAGTAAGGAGTTCATGAGTGGGAAATGGAGAAAAGCATGCGAAACTGCCTTCATGATGAACGGTAGCGTCGTGAGGTGAGGCACAACAGAGGATGGGTGTTGTGTCGCTGCAGCTAGGTCCGGGTCACCATTGATTCGTTTTCGGAGCGAATTGACAAGCGTCATGTCCACAGAGTGGCTGTAGAGAAAGTGCGGGATGGTCAATGATCGGGTCATCGACTCAAACATCTTGGCTTGGATGGATTTTAACGGTATGGTTCGATCTTGGGTCACAGGGGTTTCCAAGTCGCTCAGTGGCGGCGTTGGCCTCGGCGACTCGAGCTGAGCAAGGTGCTGCTGCATGTCCTCTTTCGTCACGCGGCCATCCTTACCCGTTCCCTTGACGTCCTCGATCTTGATGTTATGCTTCTTAAGCATAGCGCGAACAGCAGGAGTCGCAGTGTGGCTGGCGTAAGTAGTTCCACCTGGGCGGCGGCTTGATGCAGACGATGAATGACCCTCTTCTATCGTCCTGGTCAATGGTGACCGTTCCGAGTCTGGTGCGGTCTCCGAGATAGTCTCTTGTGTGTTGGAAGAGTCAATGTCTGTGCCCTGTTCTGGCTCTTGTGATGGCTCCACCTGTGGATCAGAATCCCCATTTTCGACGTCGACATCAATCAGAGGCTAGGGAGTGATCAGTCGAGTCCAACCATAGTGAAATAGCTTGTTCGGTGGCAATACATACTGATCCAACGATTGCCATGTCGTCGACATCGTAATGAAGCTTGGTTATCCGGCCGTTGAACCTCGATGTTATCTATTTCATAGTCAGCGTCACAAGTCTGATATCGTTGAGCATAATTGTGCAACACACCTCGACTGACGCCTTATCTGACTGCATCTCGCAGATTGGGTCGAATTCTTGGACTTCATCTCCGGGTTTTACAAGCCACTTCACGACCTGGCACTCAGTAATCCCTGTCATCATTAGCTAAGTTGATACGACTGTACAGTAGGGTTGTCTTAAATATTACCTTCTCCTATGTCCGTGAGTAGAAATGGTTTGACAGCGTACTGGGCACTTGAGAAATGAAAATTCCGTGACACTCTAGAAATTCGAGTACTTGAAGCTGCATTGGGCAGCGACTTGGTGATTGAACATTTTGGCAATTGGCGGAATATAGAAGAGAACATTGTTAATACCAATGCAAGGTTGCACGAAAGAGTGGTGCTGGGATGGTCAGATGTGATCTTTGCCACTGAGACTTGTGGCTAAGAGCTTATATCAGCGCAGAGAACCTAGTTAGCGCGGGTATTAGCTAACGCGATGAACTTAGAAGGGTTCGTGTGCTCTTCCAGATTGCCTTACTAAGTATGAATACAGGTCGCGCTTTCGGAAGAGACATCTACTTTACCTCCGGTCGGCCCGGCGTTGAGACCAGGCTCGGCGTTGACATGAGTGAGTCGCCTATAACCGCTACCCGTGGTTCAACGAGATGAGCCGAAGCAGAATGCCTCGCTCTATTTTAGTTCTCTTAGTGGCCCCTAGCTAGAAATTGGCTGGTGGTTGCTCTTTTGTTGCAATTGGTCTCAAATCACACTCGATATTTTCTGTTTCCGTTGTCTCGAAGCATGAGAATGGCGTCCCAAGCACTTCAAATCCACCATCGACTATCGCGGCCAATGGCAGCCGCAATGGCTCGTTATACCAGGATCTCGGCCAGAAGCAACAATATGAAAGGCAGCCGTCTGTCTCACGTAATGTCCGTCATCCACCATATCTCTGCTGCCAGGGTAGTGGGCTGTGTTATTCTTTCATTGATACTAATCAATAGCAGGGCTCGATTTCCCGGTGCTTCCAATACTCAAATGACTACCAAAATGGAATTCGTCACGCCGACCCAATTTCCGGTCATTCCGACTTATACCGTCATGAACTCCGAGGGCAATCTGGAGGATCAACAACGACAAGATCCCGAGGTCTCTGAAGAACAAGCTCTTGGGTGGTATAAGAACATGTTAACGTGTAAGATCATATAATATCATGTCTCTACCGGGGTATCGGCTAATATTCAGTGAAGTGAACATATTAGACCACATCATGTCGGAGGCCCAACGGCAGGGGCGTTTGAGCTTCTATATGGTATGTAATCACCGTTGAAATATTTCTTTCACAAACTAATTACCCCCCCAAGGCAGCTACTGGTGAAGAGGCCGTCATGATTGGCTCAGCTGCTGCTCTGGAACCACAGGATGTAATAACATGTCAGTACAGGGAGACTGGCGTTTTCATACAGCGGGGGTTCACTCTAGAGGATTTGATGAACCAGTTGACGTCGAACAAGGATGACCCGGGAAAGGGAAGGAATATGCCTGTTCACTATAGCGGGAGAAACAAAGTTGGTGCTGTAAGTTAAGCCCTGACCTTGTTCGGTTCCTTTGCTCTCATGGCTGGCTTCTGATCTTTCCGATTCAGCACGCTGTCGCGTCGACACTCGGAACTCAAATTCCACATGCCGTCGGAGCGGCTTATGCGCTGAAGATGCAAAGCATGGAAGACTCCTCGGTCTCCCCAGCAGTTGCAGCCGCCTACTTTGGCGATGGTGCAGCAAGCGAAGGTGATTTCCATGCAGCATTGAACATAGCAGCATTGCGACAGTGTCCAGTGATCTTCATCTGTCGCAACAACGGATACGCAATATCTACGCCAACATCTGAGCAGTACCGTGGCGATGGTATTGCCGGTAGAGGAGCCGGGTACGGGATCGATAGCTTGAGAGTAGATGGTGCGGATATCTTTGCAGTCTATGAAGCCACGAAAGAAGCCCGAAGACGAGCCTTGGAGAATGGTGGTCAGCCAATTCTCTTGGAGCTCATGAGCTACCGCCTTTCACACCACAGCACCAGCGATGATAGTGCAGCCTACCGCTCCTCTGATGAGATGACTAGCTGGAGGACACAGTATAATCCTATCGATAGACTACGAAACTGGCTTATACACCGGGGAGTCTGGGATGAAAAGAAGGACCAGCTTACGCGAAGGGAAACCAGAGACCAGATCATCAAGGCGCTAGGGGAGGCTGAGAAGACGAAGAAGCCGGCACTGAAAGAAATTTTCACGGACGTCTACGCCGAGCTAACTGAGGAACAGGCAGAACAGAGGGATGAGCTCAAACGTTTGATCACCAAATTTCCCAATGAATACGACATTGGTCTTCACGAGGGGGGTTTAGGGGGGCTCTGAATTGATTGTACCACGTTTTTAGCTCTGAGGCCTTCCGTATCAAGCTTTAATAGATATTTCTTATTAAGAATAGAAATTATCATATCTTCCCAGCAATATAGTTACATTTAGCAACATGCAATTGCCAGGTTCTCACAGAGGGAATCCAGAATATATTTCTAATAAGTACCTACCCGGACAGGGGGTTCTCAAGACAATGGTTCTCAATTCGACATTGCATGCTTCTTTTAAGGCAGACATGAATTTTTCCATTCAGTTTTGAACAGACTTGGGATACTATCTTAACATTTAGTATGTATCTAACTTTAACATCTTATAAAGAGCAACTAAGTAGATAATATAAAGTTATTTGAAATAATAATATATATCTATATTATGTTAACTCAAACTTCTTAATCTAACAGAATAAAGATAGTCTGGTTTGGCTCTATCCCAGGACTCCCTTTCCGTACTTAGGTAGGTATTAAGG
>JABSSZ010000706.1:0-78931 GCA_013755755.1 Fusarium sp. NRRL 25184
TATAAAATATTTTTTCTAGATTTCTAGCTATTTTATTTAAGATAGCTAGGTGTTATAGGGTAGGCTAGTTTTAGCTATACAGTGTGGTGGTGCATGCACTTATCTGGTGCACGCGCTTATCAACCACGTTACACGGTTTATGTAATAGTGAAATAAACTTGGGACTAATTTAGTGAGAATCTTCATAAACTTAGGATAAGAAAAGGATAATAATTAATTAATACTAGGTAGAGCTATGGATTTTAAGTAAAGGAATGTGCTGTGCCCGCAAGCTCTACAGCCCGTTTCTCGGTCTCAAGTGCCACTGCGCACAATTAGCGTACGACCTCCTCAAACAAGGGTTACTTACAGTGGATTGATATAGCGGCTTGCTTCCCCGTATACATTGCGTGTGGGATATTGTACGAACTGTCCGAATTCGCATCACCTACGGCGTATATTCCCGGCACATTCGTAAGCATCGTCTTATTGGTCACCCCCAGCTTGCCGTTAGTCAGCCCAACGGCTTTCTCACCAATATCGGACCGTTGTTTGTTGGGAAAGCTCGAGAGGAAGGCCACCCGCTGCACGGGGTCTCCTTCGGTGAAATGCACATTGAAGAGGTCGTCTTTCGGGACCGAGGGTAACCAGGGCGTCTTATTACTTTCACCCTCTTTGAGGCGTTCGATAGAGGTTATGGTGCGGTTATCGATCGTAACGTTGTGAAGCGCCAAATACTCCTGCCATAGGGGGAAGTCCTTGTCAGCGGCCTTTCTTTTTTCTTCGTTATCAGTGCCGTTGACGAAAGCTATGATGTTGGTGTCGAGCGTAAGGACTTTTGTGACGTAGCTCGTGACTTTATTGAGGGGGCATAAAAGACCGAGGGGCTGATCGGCGTACTCGTGGCCATCGCACCAGGGGCAAGAATAAATTCCCCTGCCCCAATTTTCCGCGATGCCGGGTGTGGAGGGAAGAATGTCCTTTAGACCAGTTGCGAGAACGATTTTGCGGGCCGTGAGTTCCGTGGTCCTATGGTCGGGATAGTCTACTGAGACGGAGAAGAGTGTGTCGGTGCCGGGCAGGGATGTGATGTTGGTCACTGTTCCGTTCTCCATCTTGACGGTTTTGTAATGTGACAGGAGACGGCGGGCTTCGTAGCGGAAATAGGCTGGCTGAACACCTATATAAGGTCAGTTCCCTGAACATGGAGGGCAGGCTGACTAGATGAGTTGGGTTGCTTACCGTCCAAACCAATGACATCGTGCATATGTGTCGTGGGACCATTTCTGTACTCTCCAGAATCAATGAGGAGAACATGCCTGCGCACTCTCGCCAGACCGCTCAGGGCGGAAAGACCAGCTGGGCCGCCGCCGATAACGATGACCTCGTAGTCTGTTTGCGGAGTCGTGGGGATGGCGAGGGCGTTGGTGAGAGACAGGAGCCCCAAAAGGCTGATGAAGAACAGCATTGTAGGGATGCAGAGGGCGGGTACTGAAGTGCAATGTTTTCTTGGGGATATGATACAGGCAGGTAGATATACGTGATGTGAAGAGGCTCCAAGTTCTTGGTGGTGTTTGCCACGGAACTTAGATGAGATAGACTAAACTTGTGTAGAATGAATGATCTAAGTTTAGTCTATGTCATCTAAACATCGTCTGATGCATCCGGCCTTTCGCTGCTCTTTTACGGCAGTCGCCATCGACTATGAATGAAATTAGCAAGTTGACCGGTAAGGTAAGCACATCATCATAACGCCTGCCATATATCCTTTCAAGCATCCATCTCAAAACGTCATTTTCACAAGCCACCGTGCAGGGTCCTCGGAGCCTCTTGTCTCAGCTTTGTGCTGTGGCAATTGGTCAGACATTTTGGTATGATGCCCCCGGGGCGCAAGAAGACTTCTGACATTGAATCAAGGTGCTAAAAGTATTTAGTCTAAGATCCTCTAAAATTATGCTAAGTTTACCTAAGGCTTTTTGTCACCTAGCATGGAGGTCCTAAGTTTTGTTGCATCCCCTTGGATGCCCAAGTTGTGAGGTAAATGTGCCATTTGCATTTGAGACTTGTAGCCTAGAGCTTGTATTACCACCACTGGCGATATAAGCTCTCAGCCAAAAGTCTAATTGCAAGTGGCACATCTAGCTGAACAATCATATCAATAAAAAAAATGGAAATTCAAAGGCTACTAGGGGACGGCCCGTTTAACCATCCCATGGGCGCTAGTCGTGACGTTGAGCAAGGGGTTGGACAATTTTAGCATTAATTGGGTTTAATATAGCCAGCCACATCCCATGTAGAGCTTGTTTGTCCGATCAAAACGATGTTGAGCGTATCTAACAGCCATGGTATACAAAATAAAGTTAAATAAGAAATCCATGAATGCCACTAAATGATGACATCTTGTAGTTACAACTCAAACGCCCCTATCCTCATCCCACTGCCCAAACAAACCCTCAAGCTGTTCATGCCTCTTCAGCGCCTCCTCAAAAGTAACCAACCCATCCTCCTCTCCACCCGCAAACGCCTCATAAACAGCGGCCACGCCCCTTGCCAGCAGCGGAATATCCTGCTGCCACTCCTCCCACTTCCACTCGACCTGCTCCACAACATCCCTCTCAAAATCATGGACTTCAATAACAACAGGCTTCTCATACGCTGAAGCGCCGTGGAGTGTTGTGCCGGTAAAGACTTGCACTCTGATCTCGCCCTTTTCACCGGCGATGGCAATGCTCAGGTGAGGGGAGCCAGGGAAGGGTTGACCGCGGCGGAAGCGCACCAGGACGGCGGCGTCTTTTTGGGCGGTGGGGGATTCGGAGAGACGGCCTGTTGCGAGGATGAGGTCCGGGACGTCGGAGGTTGTTGTGTGGGTGATTTCGCTGGTTTTTGGGTCGCGGATGCGAATATTGGGACGTTGATTGTGGAGCGTGCTTTTGAAGTTGGTGATGTCTCCGATGACGTACTGGAACTGATCAAAGACTGACTTGTTAGCTACCACTCAACCTCTCTGAAAATGGTGACTTACTGTGTCCCAGCCCAATGGTAAAGATGTTACCCCCAACAGCTCGCTGAGAAAAATACTCCAAACTTGCAGGCAGTATCTCCCTGTCATTCGTCCCTCCAGAAGCATACAACTCGGCACTAACAATCTTACCAATTCTGCCCTCTTTGACAATCTCTCTCAATTTCTTAATCGGCGGCGCATACCGTCCCTGCAATCCAACAATCGTCTTCACCCCCTTCTCCCTCGCTGCATCAACCAATTCCTTCGCATGCTTAACGTCCTGCGCAAGCGGCCACTCAACATACAGATCCTTCCCTGCTTTGACACTAGGAAGAGCACTCGAATGATGAACATCAACACGCGTAGCGACAACGACTAATTCAACGTCTTTATCAGCGGCCAAGTCTTCCGGAGTGCCGTAAGCCTTGGTCTCGGGGGGAAGGTTGTAATGCGCTATAGCGTTCTTGGCAGCTTGGAGGGAGGAGTTTTGTAGGGCGACGATTTGGTATTTTGAGCGGCCGAGAGGGGAGTTTAGGTACTGGAGATGGGTGTTTGAAGCCCATGACGTTTTGGCGGAGGATGAGAGGCCGACGATGGCAGTGCGGATTGGAGCCATTTTGAGTTATTTTTGTTTAGTCAAGGTTAGAGCTTGTTCATTGTATCGGGTGAAAATCAAGAGTTTGGACTCGATTGAGGGGGTTTTATATGTTGGGATGATGTTGTTGATGTTGGAGATGGTGTCATTGTGATTTCTAATCGTTGATTTGTAAGGCGAGATTATTGGTGAGATTGATGTGCGAAGACGCAACTGCATGTAAAATTCAATTGGCTAGAGCTGACTTGTAAGTTATGACTTAAAAGGAATTATATATAACGTCTGACAGTTATAGAGTGTATTTCGATTGTGAGGTCAAGTTTGCTTTAATCGACAGCCAGCCAATCAGAACCGCCCAAGGTCAACTACCAACACTGCAGCATGGGCACAGCCTTGATTAATTATCTGACTATGAACTGCAGAGTCAGGAATCACGATTACACCAAGTCATCATTCCTTATCAGGCTCAGTTTCATTTACTCCAGTCATATTATGGAAGCTTTTTGGGTAAAGGGCGAAAAAGAATATCGTGTCCTTATCACCCGTGTTAGCAGCCTAAAGCTTAACCTTATAGGCAGCAATCGACTACATACCTTACCTTAGTTACTCCAGTCAAGTCTCGTTGCCTATCTCTTCACGTAAACTTCGATGGCTGTTTTGCGTGGTGAAGTGAATTCCTTCACAGCCTCCCCCTTCATCAATGTCACTCTCAATAGCAGCCCTTCTCGGCATGCCCCTAGCACCACAAGGATTCCACTACCGAGAACGCGCCCTACCGACAATCCTACATCGTAAAAGGGCGACCAATCACATCTCCAAACCATGAAATGCAACGTGGAAACCATGTCCAATTCCCCCTGACGGTGGGAATTCCGCTTGGTGTACCTGAATGCAACGTTCACCTACCGAAGCCGCAAGCTAAACGCATACAGTAATTCACCGAAGCACCCCTAACCAATAACCGGAATAACGATCTTGTAAAACTAAAACAAATGCTCAATAGTTTGTTTTAGTGCTCCTCTTTGTTTTAGCTTGTGATAGTGGAACCCATCAGGGCAACGTCAAGTTGGTGGCTGAGCAGCAAAAGTGCACGTACCCACAATCCTTCAATACGAGAATCATTTTTCCTTCCCTAGCGATACAGGGGGGGATGAAGTCGTCGTCACGATCTAGACTGCTCTCTTAGGGCTGTAGGAACTTATTCCGAGCTTGAGTGAAGTATGCCTAACTGAATAACTCAGAATCAGCCTTGTCTCCATAAGTTAATTTAATTTCCCTTTAACCTTCTTATTATAGACTCTCTGGTGTCATTATGTAAACATGCCTCGCTGAAACTGGATGCACGTAAGTTTGCTAACTCGTTTAAGAAGGCAGTTACTGTCATAATGCATCTGGCCTCATTGTGAAAAAAATTCACGAGACGCCCTTGGGACAAGATTGGTTGGTCACATACCTATTTACCTGTCATGTTTTCTTTCACCCCCTTGGCTCGGCGAATTACTATGACTTCCAATTCGTCCAGAGGCAGCCCAGGCAACCATCAATCTGTATATAGTACCTAACATAATCATATCATGAATACCTTCATTCTTCACACATCACCGAATCATGTTCTCATCCACAAGACTATGGTTCCGGCAACTGCACGCTCTGATAAGGAAAATCTTCCTGATTACTCTCGTCAAGCACTGGCTCTCAACACTCCTCCGAGCTCTCCTCATCCCCGTCCTGATTCTCGCTCTAGTCCTTCAAATCCAGAACTTCACAGGCGATGGAAGCAGGTATGGCGTTGGAGAGCCGTCTCCCATACCAAGCCTTGTTGAGACTCTGCCCCCGGGGACAAAACTTGTTTTTGTGCAGGGTTCGAACGCGGGGTCGGATGTTAGCAGCGCTATTACCAAGATCAAAAGTGGGTTGAAGGGGAGTGTTGAAGTTGCTGATACCGAAGCTGATTTACGAAAACGATGTCCGACGAGTCTGAGCGGTGTAACGAATTGTTACGCTGCTGTTATCTTCAACGATTCACCTCTCAGTAAAGCGGGTAACAAAACATGGAGTTACACCATCCGGGTTAGTTCAGCACGAGCATCAACCAAGTTCGACATCACCACGCCTTCCAAGAACCACTACGCACCGCTCCAACTCGCCGTCGAAAACGCCATCACGAACTCAACCACGACTCCGAATAACTACATGTTTACACGGATAACACAAGATGAAGCTGCCGAGCTGAAGCGTCGTAACTTTGCAGCGACCATCGTCGGTGGTTTTGGGATCGTGTGTTTCCTAAGTATGATTTCATCGGTGTTTCATATCATTGGTATGATATCGACTGAAAGAGAGGCGGGGATGGCGCAGTTGATTGATGTAATGACTGGTGGTGCCGCGTCGGCGAGGGTGTTGAGTTATCTTATTGCTTTTGATATCATCTACTTGCCGAGTTGGATCATCTTTGGAGCCTGTAAGTCCAACAGACAACCGTGTTGTCTTGTCTGCTAATGATATTAGTA
Organism: Fusarium sp. NRRL 25184; assembly: GCA_013755755.1. Lineage (NCBI taxonomy): Eukaryota > Fungi > Ascomycota > Sordariomycetes > Hypocreales > Nectriaceae > Fusarium > Fusarium sp. NRRL 25184. The sequence continues at coordinate 6,086 of JABSSZ010000706.1, forward strand.
TACGCCGCCCTCCTCGTCCCGACCTCGAATGCTGGTATCGTCATTCTCTGGCAGATCCTCTCCGGCCTATCCCTCACAAGCATGAGTGTCTTCGCAGCCACCATCAACATCCGATACACCGCCATATCCATGGTTGTCGTTCTAGTGCTCCTCGCCACCCTCTGCGAAATGCTCGATGCTAAACCCGAAAACGTCCCTGCACTTCTCGTCCTAATTCTATCTGCCATCTTTCCGAGCTCGAGCTACATCTTCTTCCTGAACCAACTCTGCCGAAACGAAGCGCAAGGCCTCGCAACCAACATCTCGAAACCGGCTCCCCACCAACCTCGAATCTATCAAGTCACAGTATCTATGCTTTGGGGGTTGTTACTCCTGACAATAGTTTTCTATCCCTTACTTGCTATTCTTATTGAGAAGTGCTCTCATGGAGTCTACAACAAGGGGAGAAAATTCGCAAGCACCGAAGGAACCGCCGACTCTTCAACAGCCCTCGAGATCGTCGACCTTACAAAGACTTACAAACCCTCCATCTGGAAACGATGCTGCCGAAGAGCTCGCCCAACGATAGCTGTAAACTCGCTTAGCTTTTCCATGCAGAGAAAGCAAGTCTTGTGCCTTCTGGGCATCAATGGATCTGGCAAGACAACAACACTAGGTTTGATCGCTGGAACACAAAAGCTCACAAGTGGCTTGATAAATATCAATGCCCCTCGTTCGAACCTCGGTAAGTCTATCACTACGACTTAGTTCTTCAACCAACTGTCTAGGTATCTGCCCCCAACGCAACATCCACTGGCCCGAGCTTTCAGTCCTCGAACATGGCAGACTATGGGCCATGATGAAAGGCGGAGCTACAGACCCTCAGTCCCTAGACGCCCTCGTCGAATCTTGCGATCTCTCTCTTAAGAAGCACAGTCCCGTCGGTACACTTAGCGGAGGCCAGATGAGAAAGGTGCAAATGCTATGTATGTTAGCGGGTGGTAGTTCAATCTGCCTCATGGACGAAGTCACCACCGGCATGGTAAGTAACTCCATCAACTCATACTGCACGCACTAAAAGGTATAGGACCCTGTATCTCGAAGAGCAATGTGGAACATCATCCTGGCAGAGCGCCAAAAGCGAAGCCTCATCCTCACGACCCATTTCCTCGACGAATGCGAAGTTCTTGCCGATCAAGTCGTTATAGTATCACACGGCCACGTCAAGTGTCAGGGTTCAACAGCAGCACTGAAGAACCTCCACGGAGGAGGTTATCGAGTCCATTTACCCGGCGTTCAGGATCCACCAGAAACGCCATATGTTACGACTATACATCAAGGGCAGACTGTGTTCAACACTCCTGATTCGACATCTGCTGCACAGTTTTTGACGTCTCTTCAAGCAGCGGGATATTCTGACACTTCACTGAGTGGACCAACTATGGAAGACGTCTTCCTCAAGGTTGCTGATGAAGGTGATGATGATGACGCTGGAACTTCTGACCGAAGTCCTTTTCTTGAAGGTAATGAAACACCAGACAGTCAACTCAGTTCAGGAACGCAGGCTTCCTTTCTTCAACAACTTTCAGCTCTCCTCCTCAAGCGCCTCCTCGTTCTCAAGAGAGGATTCTGGTGGTACATCCTCGCTCTCGCAATCCCACTAATCTTCACACCCGTCTTCAGCGCCATGGCCAACGATCCCACTCCCTTCCAACCGACACCATGCGTATCAACCGACTCATCCATCCTCGACGAACCATGGCCCATTGCTCTTCGTCCAGATAGCTACTATGACCCCGCAGGTTCCGATAATATCTCCATGCTTGTTGGCCCAAACTCTCTCAACAAGACTCTCTTTCGGTCGTTATCAAAATTTCCTGTTGGGAAGGAATATGACATGAAGGCCTACCAAGGTCAATTCAAGTTTCAAGATGACTATGATGCTTTCTTGAAACAAGTTCGTGACAAGCCGAGACAACTTGTACCCGGGGCGCTGTACATGGATGGGAAGGACAAAGATACGCTTGCGTACAACGCTGAGCATGGGCCTGATGGCTCGATGTTGATGTTGAATATGTGGAGTCAGCTGAAGAGCGAAACTCCTATTTCACTTTCTTTTGCATACTTCAGCTCTTCGATACCGGTACGCAACCATATATCTTGTCTTCCTGGCCTCAACTGACTATGTTAACAGTCTGATCCTGGTCCTGGCATGTTTCTCGCTATCGTAAGTCACTCTTGACCTCATTCGAGAAAACTACTAATATTTACTAGCTACTCACCGTCTTGCATGTCCTCTACCCAGCCTTCTTCGCTCTATACCCCGCGTATGAACGACTTCGAAAGATTCGAACCCTACAATACTCTAACTCGATCCAACCGCTTGCACTCTGGACATCTCACATCATCGTGGATATAGTCTTTGTCCTTATTATATCCTGCCTCTCTACCTTGTTTATCTCTTTGCTCATCCTCAAGTGGTATGGAGCCTGGTATCTCTTCCCTGTTATGCTTCTATATGGCTTTGCAATGATGCTCTGGTGTTACATTATTTCTCTTTTTGCTCAGTCAGAACTTTCTTCCTTCGGTATATCCTTTTGCATCTCGATTTTGATGTTTGGTATCTCCGTCGCGGGACTCACGGTATGTCACTTCACTTATACCTACCAAACGTATACTGATTTGCCAGCTTGCCTCTGTCAACCAAAGCCCCGGTAATAGGTCCTCCTCCATGGACACAGCGGTTTTCATACTCGGTCTCATCTTCCCAGTCGCCAACCTTTTCCGCGCCATGGTCGTCGGTCTCAACGTCTGGGCCGCGGGATGTCGTGGGGATGCAGTGATAAGCTATCCTGGCAGCATCCACGCATACGGCGGCCCTATTCTCCTCCTCTGTATTCAGGTGGCGTATCTATTTGCTCTTCTGTTGTTGCTTGACGGAAGAACATTGACCCTTGGAAGTTTGTGGGCAGAGCGTATCGTGCCACTATACCGGAGCAAGAGGATCGATGCGAAGGATGCCCATATCGAGATGGCGCCACTGACAAAATCTCGCGGCATGAGTGGGAACTTGGTCGACGTTGATCAGATTTATAAGTCCTTTGGTGGTAATGTTGCTGTTGATGGTGTCTCCCTCACCATGGCAAAGGGAGAGCTCCTTGGTGAGTCCTGTTCCCTGCCTTTTCTATTCCCCCGGCTGACGCTTGAGTAGCACTTCTAGGACCCAATGGCGCTGGTAAGACGACTACCATCAACATGATGCGAGGCGAAGTTCGTCCAGACTACGGCAACATCTACATCAAGGGCGTGAACATGCAGAAGGATTCCCGAGCTGGGCGACAGAGCATCGGATGTAAGATCGCTCACTCATTTAACCTGAACCGTCTAAAAACTTTATAGACTGTCCCCAATTCGATGCATTGGACCAGGTCACCGTGCGCCAACAGCTTAATTTCTACGCTCGCGTCAAGGGTATCGTAGATGTACAGAGGAACGTCGACTTGGTCATGTCAAAGGTTGGACTAAGGCCTCACGCCGATAAGCTGACATCTCGATTATCTGGTGGAAACAAGCGAAAGTTGAGTTTGGCTATTGCGTTATTGGGTATTTTATATCACTTGACACCATCGAACAAGACTGACTGGTACAGGCAACCCGCCGATTCTCATCCTTGATGAACCGAGTTCAGCGATGGACCCTATAGCGAAGCGCGACATGTGGGCTATGCTATCATCCATTTCTTCAAGCCGTTCAGTTCTATTAACGGTAAGTGCCTGTAACTTTGTCTTGTATCAACATACTAATGGTTTGTAGACACACTCGATGGAAGAAGCCGACATGCTATCAACCCGCGTCGCAATCCTTTCGAAACGCATCCTAGCCGCCGGCACAATCCAAGAACTCCGCAACAGACACAGCAACTCTTATGAAGTACATTTGGTGTTAGAATCAGCACCAACCTCAGACCAAGTCGAAATGCAAAAGGTGGAAGCCTGGATTCGTCAGACGTTTCCAGGTGCCAACTTTAGAGGGCTGAGTTTGGGAGGACAGTTTCGCTTTAGCATTCCGGCGCATAACACTGCCGATGAGGCTTTTGCTGCGTCACAGAATAGAAAGGGCCAGGTTGTTGAGGTGATTGAGACTTTGGAGAAGCATAAGAGGGGTATGGGCGTTGCGCATTATACTGTTAGCATGGGGACTTTGGAGATGATATTCTTGAAGATTATTGAGGAGTATATTTTGTATTAGCCTTTTAATTATAGACATCTAGCGTTTCTTTTAGCAAACTTCTTTCAAGTATTCATAACGTCGCGGTTGCATCCAATGCATAAATTGCGAGATTTGCATAAGCTTATGTGCCTAAATCTGTCGGGGATATCTGAGAGGATTCATCCGACATCGGAATATTTAGACGGGAACCGGGCTCACCCGTCAATATGATCTGAGACACAACATGCAGTGATGATATCAATTGACTCAAATCGCGTTGACCGACAAGATCAAGCTTTGAATCAAGACCAATGGCCAGAAACACACATATGCCGCCTCGTCATGGTAGAAAGCTATAGAAACCAAGCCCCGGGTAGGAACGGGCCGCATTCCAGCATCAGTCTGCTTTAGACGACATGCATATATGTGAGCATCTAGCGGAGGGGTAAAGAGGGGGTTAAGAAAGCTGTCTCACACTGTTAGGAAAATAAAACGTCGATCAAATGAACTTTCACAGCTGAAAGCTTGATTGTATGACCGTGTGATGAACATGCTTATGATGAGCCGTCGGTGGATTTCTGATTCCTCTGCCGTCTTGTGGCTCGCTATTGAAGTAAGCTATACGGGCGAAATCAAGTTTCTGAGCTTGAATGCGATTAAACGCTGCGCGTGTGTGTAACTTATAACAATTCAACCTGCCTGGAGAGAGTGCCCCAACAGGGCTGAGATTCTGTCAATTGACTGCATGTTTCACCTCTTGTTCAAACACATTTCAGTGTTTCGGGCCTCAAAAAGTCAAATCTGCGGAAGTAGCATCAAACCCTGCGCCGCACGTCAACCATCCCTTACAGATACAGCTGAGCAAGTTCGTACAGCGTAAGATGTCTTACACAGACTACAACTGAACGTTTTTACTGACCAGTGATGTAAGATCCAAGACTGAGACACGGCACATCCGCCAGGTATTCATGCATAGGCCTTCACCGCAAGACGCCAACATCTCAAGTTGACGCGAGGAAGAATGAGGTCGCGGAAACGGTGAATGTAGGGACTGTTCTTCGACAAGGGTCAAGAGGGAAGATGAGAGAAGAAGGTGTATAAAAGCCCTGACTGTTGTTACCAATACTGTCTGTCATCACCAACAACTAAACCACTCAATAGTTGAGCCTCAAATCTTTACTACCGTCCTCTCCCCAGAAAACCAATCAAGTCCGTCCCCTCTTCTCTTCTTAATCGCCCCAACTAACACCCCCAGAATGCCCTACACCATCAAAGTCCGCGTCTACCAGACCAACCAAAACGCCTACTTCCACGTCGTCGAGCAGGTCTGCTGGCACTACACCGACGGCTGCGAGTGGAGCGAGCAAAATGGCGTCCTGTCCCTCTACATGGGCGACAGCGGCACCTCAGGCCTGCTGCGCTTCAAGAATGAGGAAGGCAAGGAAGCTTTCTCCGTTGCACTCGGCGTTCACATGTACAAGCCCTGGGTTGACATCATCACCGGTCTGGCTGATAACGTCACTGGTGCTCAGTCTTTGCCTGAGTACTATGGCGAGCCTACTGATAAGACGAAGAGACGTGGTCTGAACACTGAGCAGACGGTTTTGAACATTGATCATAGAAATATTTCTGCCAAGTATCGTGCCAAGGAGGGAGAGAACCTTGATCTTGATATCATTATTGGTTAAGATGGGGGATTGAGAGAAGTGAAAGCAGATAATTGGGAAATGGATTTAGTACTGAGATCTCAGTGTGACAATATACATCTCTCTCAATTTCAAAGCTCATGTCTTTTTTCAAAGCTTCAACATCTGAGCACTAATCAAGCATCATTCTACCCAGGAAATGCAACATGTACGCGACTGACAGCGGCTTTACGTTTTGGTCAGATAAGACCGTCAGTCAACAACGCTATCGGCTCCTTTTCTCAGCCGCCAGAAGTCCTGCGGCACGAACCCAGAGTTGCGATAAATTTTGTGCTGCAATTGAAAGGGGTTCTGCTCTGGTTTCGCCAATCGCAATATGGTGGCTGCATGTGGCTGTGCTAAGGCAACTAGTTCTGGTAATCGATTCAAAATAGCGGCTCTTTTCTTTCAGCTGGACTTGCATAGGTATTTTACGAGCAGATTAATAATTTAGCCTCTGCGGATATTTTCTTGGTTACGAATTTCTTTCTAAACTTCGCATCACGATAACTATGTAGATCATAACCAATGTTTTCAGTTGCTCTTCATCGAATTTTATCTCTGTCGCGGTAACTTTAGTTAAGCTTATCTTTATGCATCGCCAAGCTAACGGGCAGTAGTAGAGCGCTAGTCATAGTGCCAACAGACCATCGATCTCTTCAATATTAGAGTAAATTAGCTAGGAGTAGCCCGGCTGGTATTTATACTCACCCATAGGCGACTCTTCTGTCCATCAGCCCTAATCTTGATATCCTCGCTCGTTACTAAATCAGTCACTCATTAAGAATCATGCATTCGAAAAAGCTTTTGTCTTTGGCCTTGAGCCTTTTCATGGTGGATTCAGTAGTAGCCAGCCCCTGCAAGCCGAAAACTACCACTGCTGCCAGTACGTCCCTCATCATCTAGAACCTGCTGTTTGACATGAGAAACCTCGCTGACTTGCTCTAGCTTCTGTGGCCTCAACTGCGCTGGCTGAATCCACGACCACGATTCTCCCTGTGCCATCCACCACGGATACTACCCTGACGACTGTTGAGACCAGCACTGCTGCGGAGACCAGCGAGACCGAGACCGAGACCGAGACTGCCACTACGGTTTTGACCAGCACCGCCGCTGCATCTACAGTTGACACTACCACTACTGAAGAGGGAACAACCACGGCCGAAGAGACTACCACTACTGTTGATAAGACAACCACCACAGTGGCTCAGACAACAACCACTGCAGAGGCTGAGACTACTACCGCAGAAGCCACGACTACAACAGCCGGAGAGCCAGTCTGTGCCCAATCTTTCGTCTTGGCCAATCCCACTCCGATCTTTGACTCGGAGAGCACTTATGACGATAGCTCCACAAGCCTCACGCCACCTTTCCCCATCGAGGTCTTTGGCGTTGGCTCATACAATCTCTTCGTTGTTACGAACGGCTTTTTGACACTAGACGATGAATCAACTAATTTCAGCAATGGCCCGTTGCCAGCCCAGGGTATCCCGTCTATTGCCATCCTGCCCTACTGGGATGATCTCCAGATCATCGCGGGCACCTGCAACACAGGCGTTTACTACGATGTCTACGAAACTGCCCGCGGTAACACGTTCACTATCGAGTGGCAGGTTGGCAGTCTGGGTCTGGCTAGTGGCGAGCACTTCTCGGCCAGTTTCTACGAGGACTTTCCAGGCTTGGTCAGGTATGAGTACTATCAGACTAGCAAACATGGTTCGAGCGCGACTGTTGGTCTGCAGAATGGGCAGGACGCCGCTCAGTACTCTTACATGAATTTCGACTCTGTTCCTGATCAGTTCTTCGTTGAGATTGATACAAGCACTGGAGTCGGCGTCGTCGTCAACGGTCCACTTTAAGAACGTGCTTGAACTATGGTAAATGGCGAGGTAACAGGCTTCTACGGGTATTCTATGTCATATGTTTCAATTCTAGACTGTATTAATATATATATGTATATAACTTTCAAGCTAATGAAATATGGAGATGACCCCTGTCTTCAACGTTACAGTTTATCATGCATGTTATCTTGACAACAGGACGAAGAAAGGGAAGAGAAATAAAATATTGACGTTCAATATCAGTATGCTCACCTATCCTTATGCAGTACCCGAACTTTTATGTTCGTTCTGGTAAGTAAGCACTGTTGCATGAGCCACTGTTCACAAGATACAATTAATACAAACCGTAGCTTAAATCTATCGCTATGTGCCTTGCTCCAGACGAAAGCGATACTCTGACAACTCTGTCAAGATCTTGACTAAGTTCAATGTGGTGATATAAGCTCTTAGTAAAAGAGAGCATAGGTAGAAAAAGGCAGTGTTATCTAAATACTCTAAGAGCTTCTATAGTAACACAGGACTTGGTATAAAAAAGCATTGTTATCTGAAAACTTCAGGATCTTAGTCGTTATTCCATCAAACAGCACATGATATGTCAGTATCAGGCCGAAAATGATGCCGACTATCCACCTTTTCCAGTTTTGAATCTCTTGGTACTATATTCAACTCCGTGGTCGGGCTCAGAAATTAGATGTTACTGCCATTGTTCCATTTGTATGACTATTCCCTGAACCGTCCGCACAAACTGGACTCCTGAGCTGACACTGAAACGCCACTACTCGTCCGCTTCGCTCGGTCTCAGGTTTTGTGGCATTTCGTCCTCAATGGCTTAGCGAGACGATAATCGGGTACTGGTTAATGCAATGAGAATCTGCCAGAGATCGTGTTGATCGGGTCACTCATGATAAGGAAAGCTGCTTGTTGTGAAATTCTGCTTGTGCATGACTCAAGAGTCCGCTTTTAATTCTTCAAGGCCTCATGTCAAGAAAACATCATATTGACGTAACCCGCCGAAAGAAACCCCTAAGCTCAGAAAGACATGAGTCGCCAATTGACATGGCTATTTGCACGCCCATAATGACGTAGAACCAATAGCACATGATCGTAGACCTAGGATGGTCTTTCAGGCACCGAATTGGAGGAATTCATATCACCACAGGTTATTGAAGTTATGACCAATCATCAATCATTCATTGACTATGTGGATGTTATAGAAAATAGTATACAATTCATGAAACATGTTTTAAACAGGGTATCATTTCAACATTTGGCCTCTTCATAACTCCGCAACAAACAAACTCCCACTCTTAATAGTGCTTGCTGTTACGGCGACTTGCTGATGGAGTACCCCGAGGAGTTCCACGAGGTGTCACACGGCTCTCACCGAAGAAACGGTTCGAGTTACTGTATTGGCGACCGTAGCTCGGTCGCGCAGCAACGGGAGGACGCTCAACGTCAGAAGTTCCAGTTGCAGTTGAGCCTGATAAGTCGTCAGTATACCATTCTGCGCAGTGACTTTCAATAGACTTACTCCTTCGTCGAGCATCGTAGGCAACGCTTCCACGACGGCCCTGTTCAGCGTTTTCTTGGCGCTCACCAGCGAGACGCTGAGCGAATGGTGATCGAGCTCGCAGGGTCGGACCCTTCCAGTAAATGACATACACCGCGACGACAAGAACGAATGAGATACAGAATAGAATGGTCGAGGCGTATTCAAGATTCTTGCCGGATGAAGCTCCGATGTTGCTGAAGAATGGTGTTGCGGGGACTGTGAGAACACCAGCGAGGAAATCTCGAGCCCAACCGTTACCTCCAGTTGCTGAAGCGGAGTAGGGGCCGTCTAAACGTGGTCAGTTGAGGTCTCACATTTTAGATGAGTGAACTTACAGGCACAGATCATGTAGTCAATGGTGGCCATGTAGATAGCATAGTTGGCGATACCGACAATGGCAGCAAAGATCAAAGAACCAATCCAGTGAATAGGAGGACCCTGAATCGTCCAAGCAAAGCCGATCAATCCAATAGGCAAGCAAGGCGCAAGGTAAAGCAAGAACCGCAGACGCGACTCATACTGCGCACGCTCATCATTCGGGTTCTCACGTCGCTCCTTGATGTTCTTCTTGATAGCAGGAATAAACGCCAACCAGGCAATGACATACCCAACGCCGATAGCAAGGAATGTCAGACCAATCTGGACAGCATCAAAGCCCCACTGCTTATAAACCAGAGCGAACGACTGGATAAACATGAAGATAAGAGCGTCGGAGAAACCTGAGAGAAGAGAAAGGACAAGCACGATGGGCTCTGTGAGGAACATCTTGAAGGGACGGGTCCATGTGATGAGGATTTCCTTGGCGGAGAAACGCTCGCGGAAGGGGACGAGTTCATCGGGACCCCAGAAGTTGGCGTTTGTCTCCTTTCTTCGCTTCTTGGCGATGCGATTCATGAGGATTGTGCTTCGTGTCTCGGGAACAGTAAGGAAATGAACAATCTGAACAAATCCACCAAGAATAAGCTGGATCCAGATTGACCACCGCCAATGGAGGTACTGTTCACAAAAGCCACCAACAATAGGTCCAAGAACCGAACCACCAACCGAAGAAAAGACAACATAAGCAACAGCGTATTGCTGGTGATCAGACTCCCACATATCAGCAATCATGCCAAGCGTGACGGAGCCACCAGCAGATGAAAGACCGCCGAGGGCACGGCCGACCATGATGGTAGCGAAATTGGGAGCGAGGGCAACGGGGAGTTGCCAGATGTTTACGAGGAAGAGAGAGGCCTGCATGATAGGCCATCGACCGAATTCCTCTGACCAGGGGGCCCAGAGCTCACAGCCAAAGGCGTAGAGGACGAGGAAGATCATGGCGCCGCAGCGGGCGGCTTGTGCGCTGACGTGGAATTCTTCGGAGATGCCTGGGATGGCGTTTGAGTAGAGGGAGGTATTGAAGTTCATTGATACTTGGACCTATCAATTATTAGACGGGCAGCTAAACACACCAAGACTCGAGAAACTTACCCAGAAGATAACGGTGAGAATGTACCACTTCTTCCACTTGGGAAACGAGTAGCCCAACTCATCGTAGCAATCATCCTCAGTGATTTCGTACTTATCATAAGTACCCAGCTTCTCTAGCCCAGCGCCATTCGCATTGTGCGGTCTCTCATCGCTGCTATGGTCTGTAGACCCATCCAAGTTCTGCTGCAGCCGCGAATTAGCGACGTGCAGGTCCTCTGGGTTGATGACCTGCGGAGGATCGTCAGAGAAGTGAGTCGGCATATTGAACAAACTAATGGTACTACTGCCTGTAGTTTTAAGCTTGTTGTGCAAACTGGGGATAACGGTGCATATTTAAAAGCTGGGGGATCACCGTTTTTGACAGAGGAAAACCTGAGAGATATCCACTCTTGACATCACCGACAGTTTCTAGATGGTGGTGTAGTCTACGTGGGGAAGAAGAGCATGTGGATGTGCCGTTGTAGCCGACACAAAGAAAGAGATCAGCAGTCAAGGGTGAGACTTGCATGTATTACGGTCCAAGAGGAGACAAGCTTAGTGCTGTGGTTATTTCATCACGCAGCTGATCATCTGAGCTGGGGTGCATCATGGAGACTTGAACGGGAAAAAGCCACTGTTGTTTGAACTCGGCCGAGTCAGGTTCAGCAATGACGTCGTGACAAACAAATGCTCAAAGGATTCAACCAACCAACCAACTTAACTAATAGGTTCAAGCGTTTACGGTCTTCCAATCGGTTTTACCGTTAGAGTCCACAACCAGGCAGCACAATTCTTGATAAACTAAAGTTTCTGTCCCCACAATAACATGACTTCATCGAAGGAGGCTCGAATTTTTTAGTTTAGGTCCTGCTTATTTCCCGCGTTATTGCGTCATAGTGCACCATCTTCAATTAATCCCTGTAACTTTTGCAGCTCGGAGGGTTTGACTTGTCAGGCTTGTTCATGGCTTTTGATGGCCAAGCAAAGATCCCGAAGAAGCCGTCCTGGGCGATCGATCATTCTGTATCTGGGCAGGGCGGGCTGCACCTGAATTCTCGGCTTTTCTTGGCGGGTACGGAATTAACAGACTGGAATAATGTCATCACTGAGTTGGTGAATAAGCAAACCCCAACCTAACTGAACTGGGTCGCTTTGGCACGCGACAGACCCGATTTGGGGCTCCGCTGGGGACGACTCGTGATTCTCCACCGACACAGGTTTTTCTCTTTTGCTTTTGGTGCACGGTGCATGACGGACCGCAGAGCCTCCATCACGATATTAATTCCGGTAATTCATGGTGTGGTTTTTTCTTGGATGATTTCTTATTACCGGCCGGTTTGTTTTCTAGAATGAGGAATTGGTGCTGCGATGGTTATGGAGACTGAACTAATTCTTGGCGACGAAACGTTTCATCTGCACCGTAGTCTAGTCGTTGCATTTGCTACATCCATTGTTTGCCTGGCACGTCAATTGAGCCTCATCGGGCATTTATCTTGTAGACTTTCGCCAGTTCGTTTTGATCAGACCTATTAATTGCCGAGCTGTTCCTGCATCTCGAGATACATAGTTCTCTACAGCTGTTTTCATCACTCGACATTGTCTCGATCCAATCACCATCGTTCTCCAGTTCCCATCGGCCAAACTCTCGGTCTCCTACTCCATGGGGATTTCTCCCAAGCGGAGACTCTGTGGATTCAATGACACGGGGTAATACTTTTATTTCGCTGCCTATTTTAGTGGGCCATTTTACCTAAAATGTCGTGAAAAATCTTCTGGCTCAGTATCACGAGATCCAGGTTTGGTGTTGAGGCTTTTTTGCTTGGCGATAAGTGCCGATCGCAAAATCTCCGCTAAGGCGGATTACCGTTTTTGGAAAACTTGGCATGTTGACTTAACGTTAGCAGGCCAAGGAAGAATAGGGTCTGTCTCATTTTCTGACAAATTCAAGACTTTTTGTTGCAATCGCTTCGACTTGAAGGTGAGCAGGCTGGTGTTTGCTATTCCGGTAGACCTTTGATGATTCATGATGCACTACAACCAGGACAGGAGGTTTTCAATTTGTGTTATAAATGGCGGTGCGGACAAATAAATAACACAAATTCTTCAAACTGTAGAATTACATCTAGTCATGCTGTCTTCCAAATAAAGGGGAAATGCCAAAGCTATCCACTAAGTGAAGGACTGAGCTGACTTTACCTGGGTGATGAAACCTATCATTAGCACCCCTTCAAATATATCGTCGAATCCTCCATCCGCTCAATGTCTAGTGCCTCTTCTAGCTCGCGGCCCTCGTTCTTAAAAGTAGCCAATGCAAAGCACACAGCCTGTCACTGCAGCAACAATAACATATCTCAATAACGGTTCCCACTCTGCTTGAAACGCAGCATGCAGATACTCCGATATTCTTGGTGAGCCGTTAAAATGCTCAATGATCTTCCGTTTCTGTGGTTCCTTAGGAGGTACCAACGCAGAATATGTTGTCCACTCCACTTTGCGTTTCATGTCTCTTGATGTAGTCAATAGCCTTTGTTGCTCCGGTTTGCTCGCGCGGGAACCATTCGTAAGAGTATCGTGAGAGTTCGCGTTCCTCAGTATGAATAATATTACCCTGAATGTCTTTATCAGTCGAGCACATGAGAATAAGGGGTTTAATGATCTTATAGTCGACCTATATAAGTGGTTTGCTCGGCGGAAGCTACCCAGGGTTTTTCATAAAAACGATCGGCAACATTAACTTGCCAACAACTAATTACAGTGAGGACTGTCTGGCTCCAACACCTTTCATCTTGTTGATGCGCACCTCTTGGAGTTTGAAATGGGATGTTGGCTGTACTCTCTAGAGAGGCATAGTAAGCTAAGTGCAAAAATGGTTAGTTACTTGGCGTGACGTCATTCTTCAGCCACTGATATGAGTTCTGGCGTGAGAATTCACAGATAACGCGGAGTTTCAGCTGGACAACCGTGAATATTAACTTTGCTGACTAAACACTTCTAATACAATCATGAAATTCATGCGATCGTATGATACAAGAGTTTATCATAAGCTTATTATCCGGCTGTTTTCATTCTAGCCAATCTTCACCATCGCCATCGCTATTAACTAATTCATGATGCACGTTACAGTCGTACCAGCAAGTAACAAAACGAGCACAGCAGCTCTTCGCTCGCTGCTGTCGCACAGACCTGAGGTCCAGGTTAAAGGCTTGTACCGTGATCTGAAGAAAGTACCCGACGAGTTTAGTTCTAGAGACAACTTCGAGGCGGTTCAAGGTAACCTTGGAGATGTGAATACCCTAGACTTCTCCGGCTCAGATGCCGTCTTGATGGTACTCCCTCCTGCCTACGACGGCCGCGATATCGTTGAACATGCGCAAAGAATCTCAAATAATGTCAAAATAGCTATTGAGAAAGCTGGTAGTGTGAGGAGACTTGTTTTGCTATCCAGCGTCGGTGCTGAATTCTCAGAGGGCGTGGTGAGTCTGCCTGTCATTCTTACTCAATCGCGCTCATTGGCATGCAGGGTGAGCTCAAAACCAATCACATCTCGGAAGAAGTTTTAAAAACCTCGGACATCCCTGAGATCATTATCATCAGGTGTTCTTACTTCATGGAAAACTGGACGATGTCCGTTGAAACACTCAAAGGCCCAAACTCCTTCTTCTTCTCAACCATCACGCCACTCGACTTCAAGATCGCCATGGTCGCCATCAAAGACATCGGGGAAGCAATGGCTACACAGCTCACTCGCGACTGGACACCTCCAAGCAAGCCGTACATCATGGAACTTCACGGGCCAGAGCCTTACTCTCCACTGGACGCACAGAAGGCATTTTCGCAGGCGCTGGGTAAGGATGTTGAGATCAAGGCAGTCGAGAAAGAAGACCTTGCGGAATTCTATGGTAAGATGTTTGCGCCGCAGATCGTGAATGAGTGGGTCGAGATGAGTACATGCTTTTTGCCAGGTGGTATCGCGGAGAAGGATCTTTCGAAACCGAGTGATGTTGATATTATTTATGGGAAGACAACTTTGACTGAGGCATTGAGAGAAGCGACAGCTGAACTTAGGAAGTAGCATGAACTTTTGGCTACAAAACATGAGAATAAAAGGTCGAGATTAGGTAACAAACGACCAAAAAGAGACATTATGTATTTAACTCAATGAAAAGCATGCTATGCTATGTGATTCTATGCAAACAACCCTCCAACATCCAACCACTATCCTTACTCCTTCAAAACAACCGGCTTGTTATGCCACTTCAACTCTCCCTCCTTAAAATTCGGCTCCGGCAAAAAGTTTAACGTAACAGCCTTCTGAACCGTCGGCGAACACATAAGCTTCGCCAAGATAGTATCACCATTGATATATGGCAAAACATATTGATCCAGAAACTTCCACAAGAAATTATCCCACATGACCGCCCTCGTCGACGTACCCGCTAGTTCAACATCCTTAGTTACATGGTTGAAACGTGTCCTTTTGTACTCCTCAAACGTTGCAGTGAGTTCTTTGATATCGGGGTTTGGGTTATCGCGAAGAAGATCGCGGAGAAGGTTGATCAGCACGACGGTAGATTGCCATCCTGTGTTTAGGCCGAAGCCGATGTTGGGTGTCATTTTGTGCACGGAATCGCCGACGAGGACGACGCGATCTCTGAACCACTTCTTTGCGACGCCTTCTTCGAATGGTGCGGTGTGAGTCCAATTCTTTGCGTTCCAGACTTGTTTGAACGTAACGCCTGGGGCAAGGTATATATCACCATACTTCTTTGCAAGTGCATCGGCTTCTTCGGCGGTAATATGATGGCGGTCCGTTGTTGGCTTATCGAGTTTGAGGTAGATGGTGAAGAAGTATTTCTCGTGCGACGGCATGATGAGCTGCGAGCTGAAACCCTCGGAGTGGCATTCGTAATCGACGCCAGGTTCGAGATCCTTTGACACAGTGGTGCCGTGACCATAGAAGCCGTAGAATGTTGTTGTGAAGTCGCCGCTTGTAGCATCGGAGGTGATGTCGTCGACAAAAGTTCGTGTTGTGCTGTTGATACCGTCTGCACCGATAATGAGATCGCCGCTGTAGGAATGGCCATCTGCGCACTTGACTTCGACACCATCGGGACCTGAGGCAATTGAGGTGACTTGTTTGTCAACGAGGAGTTGGTTGGTAATATCGGAGAGATCGCCCATAAGAAGATTGACAAGGTCGCCGCGCTGGAAGAGCATCCATTCATGGCCGTGGCTGTAAACGTCAGCTTTCATCAAACAGCCAAGAGGAAGCAAACTCACTAGTGGCCAATGTTCTCAATCATGTTACTCCAACTCAGAACGCTTCCATCACGCCTAAGATTGCATTTCTTCTTCATCGGTAGATGCAGCGCATGTGCTTCGTCAAGCAAGCCAAGCTGATCCAGAACTCTTGCACTCTGCGGCCAAAGACACACCGAAGCTCCCCAGTTCAAATCAGCTTCCTTTCTCCTCTCCAAAATCGTAAAGTCAATGCCTGCTCGTTGCAGCGCGAGAGCCGCAAGAAGACCTGTTGGTCCAGCGCCGATAATGAGGACCTTGAAACCAGACATTTTGAAGATGCAGAGAAACGAAACAAAACAAAATAAATGAAAGTGGAATAAGGTTAGTTTTGTACGAACTGACTAAATACCCCTCTCGTGGACCCAACGGCCAGGAAGAGCTATACGGCTTCCCCGGCTACAACTCTCCATTCAATGCTACACTGAGACTATTCCAAATCCTTTGATAGGCTATGGTAGGGTCAAAAACTACGTTGGTAGGGTTTATATCCATGGGGATCCAAAACCGTTGGAGTGATCGGCGCTCGCTTGCAATTTAGATGGACATGGGTTTGGTGATTTTTATTCGATGGGGCTGAATCCTCAGGAAAGGGGACGCGATTTTGAGGAGGCCTAACTGCCGAATGTCACGTTGTAAATTGTGATATTCAGGAACACTTTGATAAGGATGTTGAAGGGATATGATCTGGCTAGATAGAGTTCTCCCACTTCCCGATCGCGGTTTTCTGGAACTAAACTGCTCCTGAACTCGGAGTAAAATGTCACAGCTTACTCCGTAGCATTGAACATGTCAGATTATGGACTACTGAAGGATAGCCACGACTCCAGTAGTTCCAGCTGAAGCTATGGCCATTGTGCATAGGGATACTTCATAAGATTGAGTGTTAACCAATCCTTGGGTCACAATGAACTCTGGTCTGATATCCATGCCTTTCAAAGGCGAGACTGAGTCGTCAGAAGCAAGCCGTGGGCTTAGCGCCTTGTCAGCAAGGACTATTGTCAATATTGCAGGAAAATCACAAGCTTCGATTATGGCTGAAACTTGAGTCTACCACGCAATAGCCAACAAGTGTAGAACAATCTTTATAATAACAAATTCCATAAACAGTACCTAAGTTCAGCTAAATGATAGTGTCTCAAGTCTTAACCTCACAGCAAGCACTCCAGCAACGCCTGTGAGTCGCACTCAATAAGCTTGGCCCATTAGATCCCGCCCTCAAAGGGAGGTGCCTCTCGTCCCTCAGGTGGATCAAAGGTAGCATCATCCACATCCTTATCCGGGTTCTCCTCATCGCGCGCCTCCTGCTCCTCCTGGTTCTCCTTCTCAGCCTCAGCCTCCTTCTGCGTTTGGTCAATCGCGTCCTGAGCATCCTGCAGCTTAGCCGCCTCTTCCTTTGGAATTTCCTCGGCCTGGTCCTTCAAAGCTGTCTGGATATCCTCACTTGTCTTGTTCAGAGTGGTCGAGGCGTCGCTCAACGCTGAGTCTCGCTCAGCCGGGCTCGTGTTGGGGTCCGCTGCCTTGGTAACTTCTTTGTCGGCTTTGGAGAGACTTACGGCCGTGTCCTCGGTAGCTTGGGATGGAGCACCGCCTTCCAAGACTTCCTCCAAGGACTGTTCCTGCTGGCGGATAGTGTCTTGCTTGCTTTGGATGTCTTGGGCCTGGACGACTTCCTTATAGCCTTGCTGCACCTCTGGCACATTGGCCTCGACCTTCTTCGCCTGTGCTGCTACATCTGGGACTGAATCTTTCTGATAGCTCTTCTCGGCCTCTTTTACCTTGGTATCCGCATCCTTCTTGCTGGTGGCGTCCTTCTGGACATTATTCTCCTTCTGAGTCTCAGCCTGCTTATGGCCCTTGGCCATGTAGTACAGCATACCGATGCTAGTTATCGCTCCGATCAAACCTTCGAGGGTGCTAAGAGAGAAGCCGTTGGCTGCGTTCTTGTTGTTGGCGTTCTTGGAGGTATCAGAAGGGTCGGGGATGGCCAGCTGGTTGAGGTTGCCAGCGACCTTCTGTCCGTTGATGGTGCCTGTGAACGCAGCTCCGATGACATAGTTGGACACGGTCTTGCCGTCCTGCTGGCTGGTCTGGGCTACGTTAAGCCAGGTGGGGGTCAGCGCAACGGACAGGTTGCCGGTGCCTTGGTTCTGCTCCGACATAGTGCCATCACCTGCCATGACCACCGCTGTGTTCTCGTTGTTTGTGCCAGCCATGGTCAGCACAGCAGAGCTGTTGTCAGCGCTAGCTGTGATAGCCAGCGTTGCTACCAAAGCCGGGACCTTATCAAGGCTGTAGAGGAAGTAGGTTCCCTGCCAGGGGTTCGTGAACTGAGCTTGCCAAGTAAAGACCGCAGTCCAGGTAGTAAGCGTGCACAGCTTGAAGCTACCAGTACCCTGGAAGAACTTGTTAACCGCGGTCTTCTGGTTAGTCGTGTCACCCAGGGCTGTGCGGAACTGCGTGGCCAGTTGCGAGGACGGGTTCGCCTGGGAGTACTTGATGAACTTGAACGAGTCCACCATGCTCTGTAGATTGTCACTGGTAACAGTGAAGGCGTTTGAGTCAGCAAAAGGGGAGACCGCCAGCACAGCAACAGGAAACTGCTGGTAGAAGGTGCCGCTCAGTGCAGTGACGTTGCCAGTGAACATGGCCTGAAGCTGGCTGGCAAAGTGAATGGTCTGCACCTTCTGGGTACTGCCGCTCGGCACAGTGGCCAGTTTAGTGTACGTCAACGCCCCCTGCACCTTGGGGTCGGTGCTGGGGTTGAAGACATCGTATATGTCCACAGAAGAACCAGAGTTGTTGGTGATTGAGGCAACGGGGTTTGTGGAACTCATGATTGTTCAAAGTAAAGAGTAAAAGCACAAATGGCTAAGTGAGAAGGAAGTGTTTTGATGTGTTGGATGACTGTAAGGATGAGTGGCTGTAGATGTAAACAGTGCTTCCTTTGGAGCTATATATACATAAATGAACCACTGTAGCAGTAGGCATAGGCGCATACAGTGAGGTGGAATAATGTTGCTGTTGCTGTGCTGGCTAGAACGGTTGAAGTTGTCCCTCACGGAGAGACCCAGCATGTCTTGCTCAAGCCATCTCGGATGCTGATTACCGTCCTCCCGGGTCCTTATCCAATGACGTGTTGCCAGATGACATTGAATATGCTCAGCCTTAGCATACTATCACAAGCCATGCATCTATACTGTAGTCGTTGTAGGGATGGGGAAGTTCAGCCAGCCACCATTCTGACCACCATTTCAAGTAAGCTAGTCTAAATTTCCGGCATTTATTCAATCGACAAGCCCATGATACACTAGTGGTGCGAAGTGAACTTACTGTGTTCGGTATCGAGCTCATAGCTGGAACGGTCCGGATGGCTCACGATGAGGGGTAACTCCCAGGAACATGCCGAGAGTTAGATTTTTAGTTGTATTCAGCCAGCCACTATACGGCCTGTCCGATCTCATCTGACCGCTTTCTGTATATTGAAACAAATCTGTCAGCCTGTATTTCACTATTGATGTAAGTCAGCTCTCGCCTTACTACTCTCAGTATCGATCTGGTAGTGAGGTTGCCCCATACGGAATCAAAATGCCGAGAAACGGAACTTTGGCCCATTTCAGCTCGTCACTAGTCTCACTGCCGTATCGCTGCGAATCAAATGAGCCACCATTTCTCGATATTGGTACGAAAACATGCAGCCCTAAACTCCCTATCGGTACATGTTATGGCTAGCTGCTGTAGCTAGTGCCACGTAGGGAGCTTGGGCCGCCTATCACCCCTCGATCACATTAATAGTCCGTCAGCCGTTCGAACCAGCCAGCCAGCAGTTGTCGCTATTGGTTTAAATCTGTCAGCTCCGGAGTGACTAACAGCCACGATGAGCCGCACAACCGGTCGATGAGGGGGCATTCTCTTCTTGTATGAATAGTTGAGACAGTCTATAGCAAAAGGGTCAATAACGTGCCTCGTAATTGATTCGTATGTGGCTGTTTGGAATAATATTGTATCACACAGACATATGATACTGAACTCAATTCGCAGAAATATACAGTCTAGAACAAATAGCGCCCGCAACGAGGAGAGCTGATGCTCCGCCTTATGACGGAGGGAACGGCCCGGGGTATCAATATGGCGGGTTCGGATATACCCGTACAAGCTAATCGCCTCAAATGGGTGACAAGAAGGCTAAGTGGCATTGGATGAATGTTACTGTAACATTCTTGGATCAAGTTAATTATCAACCGCCACCACCGCAACAACTACAGCTTCCAAACATTCTATCACAGCCTTTTCCTTTTCCTTCTCCCTCGTCTCTCTTTCAACACCATCATCATGGCTCCTCCCATCACTGCCCCCAAGATATCCTTTGCCAACCACTTGGACGTCAGCGTCACGGTCTACGACTCGTTCAGTGACCAAGACAAGACCAACTACTTCGGCACCTTGACCTCCATTGCAACTGTGCCCCCCAAGAGTAAAGCTGAACTGCAGCTCAAGCACCCAACCTCGGTGCTCATCGTCAGTGATGCAAAGTCCAACTCCCCCCTGGCGCGCATCATCTACTTGCAAGATGTGAGCACTGGCCCTTTTGAAGTAGGCGAAGCCAATGTCAAGGCCATGGCTCAAACCATGGCATTCATCACATTCATCACCAACAATAAGAACGACCCGCTCACGCAGGCGTTCAATGCCATCTGGAAAGACACTTCCAAGCCACAGGTGAACCCTGTGAACAAATTCTTTGCACAGCATGAGCAGTACAAGAGCTGCACGTTTGCTACCTACATGATGGGTATTACATACACAGCTGAGCAACCAGAGTCAAAGGGCAAGCCTATGGACCAAGCCTTGTACTCGCTCAGTACTCTCGCGACGCTGCTGGGCGCAACTTGGCCAGAATTCCTTCCAGACATTGTGGTGACCAAGTTCACTTGCAATACTAACAATGATATCCTTGCCCTCCAAGCCGGGATAGATCTGAAGAAGCTACCTGCCCAGTCAGATGAAGCACTGCAGTTCTTTGGGTCTCTGTTCAACGTCCAGCAGCTCCAGGTCTCGGTTACGTTCAATTACGCCGTGGGCTTGAACATCTTCGGCACCCGCCTGTCCATCAGCCTTGATGCTATGCATGTACCCTTTGGCGGCGCGGGGACCTTGAACATCAACAAACCCACTGCCACCATTGACATCAACCCACTCTTCAAGTTCGTCGTCTTCACTGTTACCGGTGATATGCCGTTTGATATATTCGACAACAAATTTGAGGCCGACTTGTCCATGACCATTGACAACATCGAAGCCGCCTTTGGTGTAGTCATCAAAGGAGATAAGGGCCCGTTGCCGGCACCACCAGCCATGAAGGGCGTGCACTTTGATTCGTTTGGCGTTGGCATCGGAATCATCTTCGAGCCGCCAAGTGCGGCAATTGGCTTGTCAGGTCAACTGCACATCGGTGACGCTGCCAGCAATACCATAGTGCCTCTTGACGATGACTCGTTCGTGGTTGTCTGCCAGTTGATAGAGGAGGTGCCAAACCCTCTCTACATCTCCTTCTACGTGCCCAAGATGCACCTTACGGACGTATACACAGTCTTCACCAACGCCCAATGCCCTGTGGACGTACCCGTCTTGTTTTCCGATCTCTCCTTCCAGTGGTCCGAGAACCCCATGGAACCTGTCGTGTTGCCTGACGGGTCCCTTTCCAACATGGGCTACGGCTTCAGCGCAGCAGCCGACATCTTTGGCTTTGACTTCTACGGCGACGTGGAACTCAACCTCACCGACGGGGTGAAAGCCGACATTGAGATGTCTCCCTTGTCGCTCGGCAACATATTCTCGATACAGGGAGATGGAACCGGCGTTACGCTGAAGGTGGATGCCAACGGAAATCCCATCAAGAACAACCAGATAGTCACCAAGGCTGAGCAGAAGCAGGCCATCCAGAATGCCACGACAAAGCAGATGGTGCCCCCAGGTGGCGCCGTATTGAAGATTCAGACGCTGGCCTCTCCATTCCTGCACCTCAACGGTTCTATTAATCTATTTGAGGTTGAAAACTGGCATATTGAGGCCGATGTCACCTCGAGCGGCATCAAGTTTGACGTGGGTTTTGGCGGCATCCTGACTTCGGACATGAGCTGCACACTATCCGACTTTCACAACTTAGCCGCCTCGTTCCAATACGGCCTCAATGCTAATATCTCTTTACCATCCATCGGCGGTGTAAGCCTCGGCTCTCTGCCCTTGGAGGCACTGGTCGGGGCGCACTTTGCTCTGAACACAAGCTCGTCAGACATTGTGCTATCAGTCGGGGGCAGTTTCGATTTCGAAGGCCTGACGCGCACCTTTGGCGACTTCACAGCCGACGTGAACATCTCAAGCGTCAGTGGTCTACTCGACGCCATCCTCAACAACATCGAGAGCAATGCCAGTCAGATCTTCGGCGACCTCTTGAATGTGGCTGGCGCGTGGGCCAACAAGGTCCAGCAGAATGTCATCACAGGCGTCGAGAATGTCGCAAGCGTCTTGCAAAATGCCTTCAACCAAACCGCCGACGAGGCCGCCAGTACTATGAAGGAGGCAGGCTTTGCAGCCGACACCATAGCGAGTGGTCTTCAAACTGCCTATGGTCTGTCGGCAACGGCTGTCGCACAAGCCATGCAGCAGGCCGGATTCGCAGCCCAAGAAGTTGCCTCGGCACTTCAAAGCGTGTTTGGCAACGATGCTGCGACAATAGCTTCGGCGTTGCAAACGGCGTATGGCTGGAGTGCCGATCAGATCCAGGGCTTGCTCGGTCAAATTGGTTTCAGCGCTGATCAGATTGGCCAAGCTTTCAAATCACTCGGGGGAGAGTTTGAAGACATCGGTAACCAGATTCTGCATGGCCTTGACCCTTCTAACTGGCCTAACCCTTTCGGCGGTGGTGGCATTTTCGGTGGCGGTGGTATTTTTGGAGGCGGGTTTCCCTAGGCGGCTGATTGAGTAGAATGAGTGGTTTGCAAGTTTCTTGACTTTATTGTAACGTGTCAGACAGTATTGATGTTATGGTCTACTTAATGCCGATTTAGCACGAATATGTTTAGTAGCAGCAAATTGAGTGTATCGAGAAGAGATCCTAGTTTCAACAGCGCTTCATATCATGACCTATACCCGATTGTTTCTCCCGTAGCTCCTCAACATTCCACTCCTACTGTTGTTGCCTTCTAGATACCTAGCGATCTTAAAAATTCTCTTTAAACAGCCACCGTGGAAGGTTGTATATGCTTGCCAGTATCTTTGTCAATGCTTAGCCCAAGAGGTGCCCGGATTTCACCATCCTCACTCTCGTCACTGAGACTACCCCGTCGGGCGCGTACCTTTTCCCTGTAGAATTGTTAGTTTATATCCGTAAACGTATGTCTTCAAAACTTACCCATGACTACCATAAACAATACGAATGACCTGAGTCATAGCGACGAGGAGCACAACCATGGTGGCTGAGTAAACGTAGCCCTTCGGGAAACGAGGTGCTTCGACAGTACGATACACAAGAAGTGGTATCCAAGCCTGAGTGGATGTCGCTATAGCCGTCATCAGAATAAGCGTCAAGGCTCGCTCCTCGTTATTATGTCGAAGAATGGTGTTCGCCCAGCCATAAAGTACCGACGAAACTGCAACGGCGGAGTAGCCGACGCTGTAAGCGTACCACTTTGCTGCTTCAGGAACGTTCCAGACTGCTAGAATGACAAGGCCAGTGAAGTTGATTGTGGAAGCCAACGTGATAGCCGCAGGTCTTCCGATCCAAAGATCGGCGCTAAAGTTGATGAAAAGGACGAAGAAGATACCTAGTGCAGGACTGATGGAGCCAAGTTGGTTCACTTTGGTAGTATTGTAACGATCCAAACTCTTGATCCAAAGGAGGAAAGCAGCTGTGTTGGCACTGGTGTTGAAAAACAGAATATCCCAGAAAACAAGGATATAGAACTGCCAACTCGTGAAGATGCGGCGTAGCAAAGTCCACGAAAAAGGTGTACTTCGAACCTTGGACCCATTGCGCTCCAACCGTTCTTTTGCAAGGACAATCTCCGACTTCTTCATAACCAGCCGATTGGGCCTAGCAGGTGTACCGGGCCAGAGGAAGTATCCCACAAAAGCAAGCGGCAAGGTGATGATCGCGTTGATGATGAAGTTCCATCGCCACCCAGCGAGACCATTATGACCGTCAAGATATTGTGTCGCAGCACCTTGGAGAAGACCGGCAGTCATAGTTCCAAGAGTCAGGCCGATATAAAACAACCCGCCTCTTCTGCCAATCTCATCTGATCTGTACCAGCTCCCTAGGACGAAGTGAACGCCAGGGAAGTATGATGCTTCAAAGAGGGAGACCATGAAGCGATATGCCATGATCTCAGCATAACTATTGGCACGATATTGAAGAAGGGTGAATATACCCCATCCTGATATCAGGGTCAGAAAATAGTTGAACCCGCTGTAGTGGGTGACATACCAAGGTCAAGACTGGGAACTAAAATGTGCATCGGAACACGAGGGAAGAGATAGATGAACGGCAAAAGACCGACGACGTTGCCAACGACGAAGATTGTCTGGAACTGAACTAACTCGTTGCCGTGAAAGCCCAAGTCTTCTGCCATGCCTGAGACGTAGGCATTATCTGAAGCTGTCAGTGGGTTCGTAGTCGCGAGATGGTACTGGACGTACTGATATTGGTCTGATCAACATATTTGACCCAGTAGAGAACAAATGCATAAGGGACCAGTAGAAGGTCAAGCTTCAAGATGAGCTTCTTTTCTTCAGGCGTGTCGGTTGGTGAGTACCAATGGTACCACTTCCTCACAGATAGTTCAGACATATTTATTCACGGCCAATATTGCAATGGCCATTACTACTGAACGTTGGGGGACCTTGAATTTATGTTGATCCTTCAAAGGCTAACGCACGACAAAGCCTCTACCAAGTTGCCGGGTTTCATCCCGGTCAAGTCGTCAAATATCCAACAAGCACATCAACGTTAAATCCGTGGGGTATAGCATTTATCTTTCTGACAAATAGCGATAGGTTACATGCTTCCGATGGGTTTTTACATTGATATCCAATACCATGGCTGTATCTAATCGGTTCGGCTGTTTAGTAGATGCTAGTAACGATGATGCCATCTCCAAGAGCATTGCGTGCCGCAAGAACCACCATACTCGGCATTAATAACCGCACAATCTCCGCTAGCGGAGGGGATCAGATTTGATGGTCTGTAATCACTGAATTATTATTCGTATCAAGAATTAGCTATCATTTGGTGAGTATCACCCATCAATTCTAAGCCTATCTCCCATGTCGCCATTGTCCATTCTATTGCATATCACATATGCAGCCATGTCTTTCCCCAAAGTTAAAACATGTTCCTCTAGCTGCCTGTGATCAGATCTATCGCCTAGCCAAATACTGTCGCGCCTTGTAAAAGGCAATGCCCAGAGCCCAGATGACAAGGATGACAATGGCCTGAACAGGTGCAAAGATGGCGCCCCGGACAACCACGAATCCGCTAACCAACACAAACACTACTGGGTTGATTGAAAATGTCTTGTAAGGACGCTCCAGATCAGGTTCGCGATATCGGAGGATAATAGCACCGAGGACCGTGAGGAAGAAGAACGAGTATTCTCCCAGACCGTTGAGTGTCAAAAGAGCTCGGAAGCTCCCAAAGAGGATGTAGAAAGACGCAAGGATAACTGAAAGGATGACGGCGTTGATAGGTGCGTCTCCAGCTTCTTTGGTAGCCTCATCTTCGGATTCCTCGGTTTCTTGGGCATCAGGTTTGACGCCAATTCGACCAACGATGGTGAATAGACTCGGGATCCAAGCCTTTCTCGCCGCAGCGACGCACATACGGCTTGCGACGAATGAGTTGCCAAGTAAAGAGCCTGCAACGACCAAACAGATGAGAACAGCCGTGACGATACCGAAACCTCGGCCCAAAAGGCGCGTGAGAGCTGTGACTGCCACGCTATCGGTAGTGCTGACCACGTTCCACGGCAGAAGAACGTAGTATCCAGCGTTGGCAGCAAGGAAGCAGATAATCGCTGTAGGAATCGAAGTGTTGATGGCAAGGGGGAGTTGCTTTGCAGGTTGTGAAAGCTCAGCGGAAACATAGATGGCCTAGTCACGTCAGCTCAAGACCGGCTAGTAAAAAATCAGAAACTCACCTTGTCCCAACCAGAGTAGGCCCAGAGAGCAGCATAGAGAGCAGCAGAGTAATGTCCAAAAATCTCCCACTGACTCAACTTGCTCCAATCTGTGTCGGGCCCATTCGGATTATACGTATCACGATACTCGAACCAATTCTTCTTGAACCAATCACCTCCCCCAGCTTCCTTATCAGGATGCGTAGCATGAACGCCAACAACAGCTAGCGCAGCCATGACAACAACAAGAATACTCACAAACTTGAGAACCACGAAGAAGCCGTTAAGCCGAGTGCTTGCTTTCGTGCTGATGGAGTTTGCGACGCTCATTATGATGAGAATTAGGATTGAGAGGAGTTTGTGTGATATGCGGTGGTCTTCATTTATTATGCCTGCGGCTGAGTAGGCGCTTTCGACGAAGACGATGGAGAGGATTGCGAGCGTCGCTGGCATGACGGTGACAATCCATGTCCATGCTGCGAGAAAGCCCCAGACGTCGCCATATATATGTTGAAGATATGGCTGAACACCGCCTGTACCCCGTTAGACAATCTCCACGAAAACAACCGGGAGATATCTTACCCTCGCCAGGAATAGCAGTCCCGAGCTCAGCAAACGTCGTAGCACCAGTCCAAGCCAAAACACCGCCAATCAACCAAATAACCAGTGCCAATCCCGGCGACGGGACATTCGTATCAATCGACCCAGGAGAAGTGAAAACACCACTTCCGATGACGATACTGACGACTATGCCGAATGCTTCGACTGCGCCGAGGTTACGCGTAAAAGTACCCCGCGACGCGGCTGCATCGTGATCTGCCTCGCGATGTTCGGCCAGAAGAGGCTGCTGACTCGCGTCTTCAGCACGTTCTGAAGACATTGTGAGTGAGGGTTATGAGAGGGTGTATTGAGGATGTTGAAACAAGGATGAGTCGATGCGTAATGAGATGGAGTCATGACCGGATGACCAATGGGCCATTGCGTGATATGACGGGTAATCATCGGCTATGACGTTGAGAGTTTCTCGTCACCAGATCAACAATGCAGCTCAAACAATTTTAAATCATAGCTATTTAAAGCTAAACCTATACTATTACTTCCCCCGTATATTGAGTTCGAGATACCCTTCAAACTGTTAGCAGTTTGGCTCTACTATGTAGAAGCTTGACGGAACCTTCGGTGCGATCTAGCCTGAGATGAAACAACGTCAATGCCACTTGGCAATTAAACAGCCCCCGTTTCTCTTGGCAATCCGATGAACATTCACGAATTCTCTCGTGTAGACTATTAAACTTAATAAATTCCCTGTTCTGAAACTCCATATCGAAACCGCTATGAACCGAAACATCAAAAGTCCACCAATGGCGGCACTTGACCTCGCACGTCCCAGTTAAGCTTGAACCAAGCATAAAAACAAGATGATCGCCCAAATCATCATCCCGTTTCTTCAGCTATCCTTCATTCGTTTCTTTATTTTTTAAAAATCACTTTCGTTTCTTCACTCGTTACAATGGGTCTCTTCAAGTCTGCGACTGTAACCCTCCTCGCCGTTGGCGCTCACGCCCTTCCCCAGGCCGTGACCCAAACAGCTGATGCCCCGGCGGCAGCAGAGACATACACCGCGAATCCTAACATCGGCCCCGGCGGCTCCAACTTCAAGGACTCAGCGCACTTCCGCATCTACGCCGGTTCCGCCGATGCAACCGCCCAAGCCATCGACATGCTCGAAGCAGCATACGAGTGCTTCGTCGGAACGCTAAAGTGGCGATCGCCCGGTCTTTCGTTCAACGACGAGACTGATTCTGGACCGAAGTACAAGACTAATATCTACACCGTTGGTGACTTGGGCAGTGCGGCAGGTGTGATGCATAGCGATCAGGCCACGGGCATGGCGTACCTGGAGGTTGTTGATCAGTACCTTGCTGTGCCGGGTGTAACTGTTCACGAGTACGGTCATGGAATGCATTATCATCAGAAAGCTTGGGTGAACCAGGGTCGAACTGGTGCTTGGTGGGAGACTCTGGCCAACTGGGTCGCTGATACATACAAGACCTCCGACATCTGCGCACCTGCGCGAAAGAACCATAACCAGGAGACTTCACCTACCGATATCGAGCTCAAGAAGGTCCTCGGCGACTCTCACCAGGTTATTGTCGATGGATCTGTCGATACTGGTAATTACTACCAAGCATGGCCATTCTTGGCCTACTTGACCTACAACCCTGATGACTTTGCTGGTCTGGGTCAAGATACCATTCGACAGTTGCAATTGCAGTATGAGAAGGATAGCAACGAGACTCCTCTTCACACTCTTGCTCGCGTTTCGCAGAACGCTACTGTTGGTGATATCGTTGGTCGATACTGGGCTCGTATGGCCTACGTTGACATCGGTCATCCTACCGCCCAAGAGGTTTTCTTCCAGCAGCGCGCGGATATACCCTTCACCAGCATGGAAGCCGCCGGCACTGGATCTTACAAGCCCAAAGCCGATCGTCAGCCCCGTTACATGGGTGCCAACATCATTCCTCTTGACGTCACTGGTACTTCACTTGAGGTCAAGGTTTCTGCCGATGCTGAGTTTGTCGCTACTGTTTCTATCTACCGCAAGGATGGCGAGTCTTCTTACGTTACACTTAAAGATGGAGCTGGTACTGTTCCTGTTCAGGCTGGTGACGACGTCAGTGTTGTTGTTGCCAATGCTCCTGCTAAGCCTATTCTGTACGATGGCTTTGATCTGAGTGCTGAGGTTTCGAAGGGTCTTGATTATACTATTAGCATTACCGGTGCTACTGTTAAGGCGTAAGCTCTTGAAGGGTGTTTTGTTCGTGTATATAGAGTTTAAACTGTAGAGCAGTAAATATTAAATGACAGTATGAGGCCTAGATGCCCATGTTGGGCTAATGTTTCTATTATATCTCCCTGCTGAGGATACATCCTTAAAACTATGCAACGTGCGAAAAGACATTGTGAAGAGTCCCTTTGCAAGAACTTGGAGTCTATTGCAACATCGAGATGGTTCGTGAATTATGCTCTATTTGATAGACTTTTTTTATGGACTTATATAGCGGATTTTCGGAACTTTCGCCCAGCTCTTTTTAATTAGTTCACAGACTTTGTGTAAAACTTTTGCATAGTAGAGGGTATTCGGGGATTATTCATGCTTTTTTATACACCTTCGTCTCTGAGTTGATGTCAGAAGTAGGGCCCGACTCAACCCAACCTAAAAGTATCCTAGCCAGTCCATATCTTCCCAAATTAGATCTGTACCAAGATATTCAAATATAGAGAAATCAAACCCGTCAGATATTGAGGAGGCATGGTTTGCCTCAACACCCTTGGTGTTTTCCAACAGACCTTGAAGAAGCTTTCGACTGCGCGTGCAGCCAGCGTCAAGAGGCTCCATCTGAGCAAATAATTCAATCGCTTGACAAACGGATGAATGGCACTCTAATTTATCTGCTTCCTCTTTGTCGGACATTAGACCTAGAACGAGGACCAATGACACCTGAAAGAGGTTCCAAGCGCTGTTCCAGCAAAGGAACTGGTTTGAAACCCAGTCCAGGGTCAGTAGATCAACTCCCTCCTTTGCAAGCTGGATGCATTTTCGTGCATGGGTCGCTTCACGGGTAGTTTCTTGCACCCATGGCTTCTGACGCAGCGCTGTGATCAATAAGCCTGGACGGTAGAGTGTGAGTCGAGTTGTGATCCATCGCCACCAAAGAATCGCTCGCGCCGTATTGACACTTGGCGGACATTGCTCACGATGAGCCAGAAACATATGTAGCGAGTCTTTCCAGGCAATAAGTTCGCGATCGAATTCTTCAACTTCATCTGGGCTGATTAGAGGCAACTGGGCGAGTCGCTGTTGTACACGCGTGGCAATCCTACAGAACTTTTCACTAGCGGCAAGAGATATCGTTCCGTAATCCTAGGATGCAACAATGCCTCTTAGCAAAGGCATCCAAATAACAGCAGTCAGTGTGGCTTACCAGATCTTGGAGGACTGACATGGGCGAAGTCAAGGTTATAGCTGGGTCCCAATAACCTTTATTAGGACGTCCCAGAGTGGAGGAAGCCCACGTATCCAGACACAGGATAGACCACCAAGTACGTATTCGTGTGGCTGTTGAACCATTAGCAGGATGGTAAGCTGTATTCGTAGAGGACTGCGAAGCCTGAACTCTATGCAAGCCCATTGCGACGGCCATCTGCAGGGTTGCTCCCATAACAGCGACTGCCATGTTCGGTTTGTTGAGAAAGTGAAGAACCATGCCACTATACAGAGCCAATGCTTGGACCATGTAGAGGTGGCCGGAACCAAAAGAGTTGATGTTTAGATGAGGTAGAGCTCTCTTGTAAAAATGGTTGTGCCCGTTGAAGTGGATTGAGTCTGATGCCATGGATCCCATAGCAAGCACCATGTTCATCAGCGCCATCCATGGGCCAGCTTCATCCTCTTCCATATTGGATTGAACATAGCGTTGACGAAAGTCGGCTTCGTCCACCATTGGGATGACGGGATGCACGTGGCTGAAGTATGCGTTTATAAGCGAGATTTCATCCACTTGAAGGCAGGCCTCGCCCGGACTGGCAGCAAGGGTTGATGGACTCCGCCAAGCCTCAGAGCCCTTGGGAACTCGTTGCTGGACATGGGGCGAAAGATGTGCGATGACTTTCAGTATGGTAGGAACTGAGGATATACCCAAGTACGAGGCGTTGAGCGATTGTCGTGAGAAGGCCAGTCCGTTAACGTCGTCTGCCACTCGCGACGTCTCGCTTTCAGTCTCGGATACTTCGTCCCAGGTGAAGTTTTGTCCTACTGATGGTTCTAACACTTGCAGATGGTCCTGCGGCGCGGTCTCGGTAGCGGGTGGAGCTGGAGGTGCCTTGGAAGCTTGCAGTCGTATCAATAGCTGCTGACGGGTCATGGAGGAGAGTTCATCAAGTGAGCATGAGGGGAACAACGTGTCGATGACCTTCCGAGCCTTGGCATAACTGTCGGTAAGTTCGGCGTGAGATCTGCATATTGTATTGTGTCAGTTCAGCGTCTGAGTAGGCCCACTTGTTCAGATAAGCGTTACTTTATGGATACATTGTGCCTCTTTTTCCTTGCAGGATAATGGCAAAGATGTGGGACGAGGTAGTAGACGCATTGCCGACAGGGAAAGGTCTGGCCTTCACATTTGACACGACGACGTCTGCATTCGGCGCATGATGAATTGGCCCGGGGCTGTCGGCCGGTTGTCTCGGAGACAACAGGTAGTTCCATGCTTGAACTTTGACCCGGACTTTTAATGGGAAGAGTTCCAGGTGGCATAAAGGGACATTCAAGGACAAGAAGAAACCTTTTGTCAACAGTTTAGAACACCAGGCTTGGGCTGGAAGCTAGCTTCTGAGTGCACATCGCAAGCTTAGGCAACAGTTTAAGTCGGGACTTAGTAGCCCAGCCACAGTAACAACGAGGCGTTTTGCTCTGCAAGGACCCGTTTCAGAGTTCAGGACAACAGCGTTACCGGCACAGAGGTAAAATCCACTGTTATCCGGGTTTTGTAGATACTCTCGAGTAGATGGTGATAAATCTCCCGCTTAATAAAGAGAAAGTTTAATAACCAATAAAGCTCGAAACACATGGCGTGAAACAGAAACCTCGGCAGTGTCTCGCCAAGTGTAAGCTATACCAAAGATGGAAAGTGACGGCAGGGCACTAGTGAGGAGATACAAATCTCCGTCCTAGCTCACGGCATGTCCGAAGCTATTCTATAAAGCTTTATTTCCTAACTATTTCTTTAGCAAAACACTAGATGCAGAAATTAGACTGGTGCTGATATTACTGGCCTTATTAAAACTCATTTACTATGATTTATATGACGGAGCTGAGTGTGAAATTTATCTAGATCCAGACTAGGAGAAAGACTACAAGCTGCGATCCAGCAAGATACACCATAGAAACATCGCTATTTCATAGGTAGAATTATAAACTATCTACTATATTCTTTCTCTTGCAAAAGCTGGCTCTTCCTGAAAGCTTTCTTTGTCTCCAAAGTGCTGAAAGCCTGATTCCGGTACGATGCTTAGACTGCAATGGTGTGAAGCCACTGCTCACCATAACCAGTGAGATACCAATGATTTAGGTTTTCTGGCTCTTTCAGCCTCTTACAAGCTAGACTGGAATGGAAAGCTTGAGCTCCGATGTATTCTCCGCTTACTAAGAGACGCGAAAGATGTGCTCATTTCCATAACCTATGGCATAGATAATTTTGTCTGCTAGGCCCTCGATGTCGGCTGCTATCTTTCCCGTTATGGTACTCTGGTCGTCAGAGGTAGTTAACGTGAACGTTGCTTCTGTGCATACGCTCAGGCGGCCGATCTCTCTGTCAATTCCAACGAATCTGTGTTCTGGATGCTTCTTTTGAAGTTCTCTGCCGCGCCGAACTCGATCGAAAGAATGTTGCTCGTGTGGTCTAAGTAGAGCGGTTATGTCTACTCGATGACTGAGAAATGTGTTGTTGCTCTCAAGATGGTTGTGAGTTTTAATTGCACGGAAGCGAGAATATGCAGACCGTCGAACCCGAGCTAAGCCTTGGCATTGTTCGAGATGTCAGGACCGTGGAAACTGGTATGGTATGCCCAATAGTGCTCTGAACCTTTCGATGTCAAATTGGTTCGTTCGGATGAATGGGTTTTGCATCCTGAAAACCACTCGCGAGGATTTGGTCACCAGAAGTATGTCTAGGAAATTTCATCGACTGTAATTTTATAATAGGTCCAGGTGAATAACAGCCGTGACCTTCTCCGCAAGTAGCCAGATGCCATCGCCTTTATCATAACGTTTTACTTCTCAGCAAGTGGCTAGATCAGCGACATGTGTTGCGGCAGCCATGGTAGATAATTAACCAAAAGTAACGATTGCGAGTATGAAAAGCGAGTAGAGACCATGTCCATACGTGGTGTGTTTGGGTAACATTGGGGTCTTAAAAGATCATCCAATGCGATTTTGTCTCCTCTTATGATCATCGGTCAAGAGCCCTAATCGCGTACAGGCCGCGCCAAGATGTCACGTTACACCTGTTTTCTTACACATCGGTGATGACAATATCAGTCCACCAACACGCCAAGCTAAAGATTGCAACCCACTAATACGCATATTCGTACTCTTTGGGGGTCATGAGCTAACGCAGCTTTTCGGAAATCTGTAACCCCGTCCTAGTGCGGATCCACACTGTAGTACGATCCCTACCTCTTCCAGTCTTCCCCGCATGACGGTCCTTTTATATGAGGATTACAAGTACGCTTGCAATGTATATATGGATCATGGGAGATCGACCTGTAGTATCCACCGTCTTGTCTTTACCTTCAATCACCCAGCATTCACCTTGTTCAACACTCAACCATGCCTAAAGAGCTTGATCAGTCTCAAAGCGAACATGTTCCAGATGTCCACAACGAAAAGAATGAAAAAGTG
Source organism: Fusarium sp. NRRL 25184 (assembly GCA_013755755.1). NCBI lineage: Eukaryota > Fungi > Ascomycota > Sordariomycetes > Hypocreales > Nectriaceae > Fusarium > Fusarium sp. NRRL 25184. The sequence goes on from JABSSZ010000706.1 coordinate 39,736, forward strand.
CAGACCCCAGAGGCCATAGCGACCGCGCTTAGCAATGTAGGGGCTCCATCCCCATGGGGCAAAGGCCATCTCAAGCTGTACATGGCTTGTGCGCTCATCTACCTGTGCTCGACCATGAATGGCTACGACGGCTCGCTCATGGGTTCGATTAATGTCCTCTCAGAGTATCAGGAATACTACGGGCTAGGTGATACCGGGTCGACCTCGACAGGCTTGGTATTCTCCATATTCCAGATCGGACAGATGGCGGGCGCTTTGTTCACCTGGATATGCGACTGGAAAGGCCGCAAGTTGACTCTCGCGGTCAGTTCGTTCCTCATATGTGTATCTGCTATCTTCACTGCAGTAGCCCCGACCTTGTCTTCCTTTATCGCCGCGAGATTTCTCCTCAGTTTCTTCTCGACCATCAACACCGTCGCTGCGCCGATGCTCCTCGTCGAGATTGCTCCTCCTCTACAACGAGCTACAGTGGCAGGAACGTTCAACACTTTGTGGTATATGGGAAGCATCATCGCAACATTCAGTATAACTACCCAGTCTTTAACTCAAGTTGATCAGTCTCGCTCACTAGGTACTAGCATTGTACGGTGCCAACATCCATTTGAGCGGCAACATCAAGTGGCGTCTTCCCCTCTGGTTGCAGATGCTCTGTCCCGGACTCGTCTGCCTTGGTAGCTGGATGTTGCCCGAGAGTCCGAGATGGCAGGTTGCTCAAGGGAGAATGAGAGAAGCTCGCGAGTTCATTATCAAGCATCACGCAAACGGCGACGCAGAGCACCCTATTGTCGCCATCGAAATGCAAGAGATCCAGGACTCGCTCGTTGAAGTTCAAGGACGTTCCCAATGGGCTTGCTTCGACCTACGAAGCCTTTACAAGTCTCGCGCCCGCCGTTATCGAATTATGCTAGTCATCGCCATGTCTTGGTTTGGTCAATTTTCTGGCAACAACGTTTCGAGTTACTATCTCCCATTGATGGTCGAGAATGTCGGGATAACCTCCACGAACATGGTTCTTTTGCTGAATGCATTCTATGCACTCTCCGGATGGGTGGCTGCTACAATTGGAGGTATGTAAAATCCACAAATTTGGCAACTTGTTTGGCTGACAATGATGGATTCAGCTCGCCTCCACGATATTGTTGGAAGGCGTAAGATGCTGATGAGCTCGTGTCTGGGTATGTCTATTGCGCTCGCTATTGTTGCCGCCACGGCAGCCGAGTATGAGCGCTCTGGCAGCACGCCTTCAAGCTCAGCAAGCATTGCGTTTATATTTATCTTTGGGGTTGTCTTTGCGGTCGGATTCACTCCAATGCAGCCAATTTATCCAGCAGAGGTTTTAGCTAGTAAGTTTCCCACTGTCTGACATGGACTATCACTGACACAGACAGATGACATGCGAGCTAATGGTATGATGGTCTTTATGATAACCTCTGGCTGCGCAGGGTTTGTCAACACTTTCGCAGCTCCGGTTGCTATGAAGCACATTCGGTACTGGTTGTAAGTACATCTTGGAAGCCGTACTATAACCCTTGCCACTAATCAATACTTACTCTCACAGCTACGTGTTTTTTGTGTTTTGGGATCTGTTCGAGTTCACCTTTATCTACTTTTTCTTTGTCGAGACCAAGGGCCGGACCTTAGAGGAGCTGAGCGCTGTTTTTGCAGCCAAGAATCCACGCAAAGCGAGTACCCGACGGATCTCAGAACCTGACTGTTAGATAATTCACAATGATTATCTATCTGAGAGATTGAATCATGAACCTCATAGCTATAGTATTAACGTGTCTAAGATACCCGCCATTGACTACAACTATATAGGAACAATAGGACTCTAGTGGATGATGATCAGAGATGAAGCTTCTGAGGGCAATGAAGCGAGTGACAGAGTTACAATGATGTATTGAAGATATTTTCACTAACAAAGAACTTAGCACTCTGGTCTTAATCGTGAATTTGATTGTTTATAAATAGACGTAGGTGTCTTAGATTGTCACCTTTAGTCTCTAGAGTTCTGGCTATTACATGTGACGAGCTATGCTTACATTTCCTGCATAAGAAGGCAGAAACTACAACGTGGTGAAATCTTATTAGTAAAGTTTATCTTTAACTATATTTAAATTTATTCAGTATTAATGTGTATAAAGAGATCATAAGATCTTAACCAAATATGGTTTATTCTACTACTAAGCCTAGTAGTCCTCGAGCGCTAAGCCGGACTTTTATATTCGCGTCCAAGCTGATTCCAAGAGCCAATGGATCCTTTTCCTGGCAGACCAGATTTGAACTCCGAGATTCTGTTACACGCTAGAATGGTATTTTGTAATTCCGTTCAAGGTCATGTCAATGCCAAGATTGCTTATTGTTCCTTAACAGCCCACGCACTGCAAAAAGGAGTCAAAACGCGGGGTACATAAATCGGCAATCTGGGGTCACGACGCCAAGTTGATTACTTTGGTAACGGAAGAAGCAAGGTTCCCCATCTTCCGATGCTTGTTTAGGATCTTATCACAACTTCTTGCCACAGTTCACCTTGGTGTTTCCGGCTCGGCACCAACGGAAATCACCTGGAGCGGAAGATCGTCTCACATAGATCTAGAGGCGGGGACCAAGGTCACTAGACCAATGCAACCTTTAGGAGCGGGACGCCGCCATAATCAAGTATCTCTATATAAGATGAGATTAGGACTCCTCAAGGTTTCAAGACCAGCACCTTCAGAATAGCACACTCGAATCATTCTGCACTATCCCCCGTCCTGAGATCAATGAAGAGCTTCAGCCTTCTCGCATTCAGCCAAGCTCTGCTTGCAGCAGCCACTCCCCATAGCTGCAAGCTCCCCGTTCGCCAACAAGGCAATAGCTTCGCAGGCGTAAACTCCTTCTTCCTCCATGCTTTCCAGCAGTAAGATTTAGCTCTCCCCCGTACCAATGATGGTATAATCTGACATTCAGGCAGGCAGGATAGATTGGACGTCCTGGACGCCATTCAGGATGCAAACCTGAAGGTCCTTCGAATCTTCATTTCACAAACTGGCCAGAACTTCAAAAACACTGGCTCAATCTCAATGCCTGACATTGAGCCCCAAACCGTGGGAGTCTGGGACGACACCCAGCTCGAGGCCATAGATCAGCTCATGGTAGAAGCTCAAGCCAGAGGCATCAAGCTCACCATTGCGATCCACGATCGCTACCAGCTCGGCTGTTGGGGAAGCGATGCCTACGTGTCAAAGTACAAGCTGCCCGCAGTAGACTGCAATACTCAGCCAGCTAGTGCCAACAACGTCGACTTCTGGTACTCGGACAAGAACTGTATTTCCGATTTTCAGAATCGGATCCGTCACGTTCTTGAACACAAGAACACACTCCTCAGCGGGAGTCCAGCTTGGAAAGACCTGAGCAGTCACATCTTCGCGTTCAATATCCAGAACGAAGGGCAGGGCCATTTGAACAACAATATTGCACCTCATCCGTCGTGGTGGTGCGATCGAGCTGGCTTCATGCGGGGCATCATGGGTAGCAGTAAGGTTCTAATCTCCACTGGTAAGTCGTCGCGCACATGTAGTTACCATTCCATCGCTAACACAAGATGGTAGGTGGTGGCAATGAGTTTCCCAACTCAGATATTGCAGAGAACTGGGCTTGCAAGGCTCTTGACCTAGTCACCATCCACTCCTACTCGGGCGTCAACGAATTCAAGAACAAGGGTCCAGTTGCGCTGCAGCACGCAAAGAGTGCCAATAAGCTCATGCTCTTTGAGGAGTTTGGTGCTACTGGGAGCAGCAAGTCTACTACAGTTGGTCAGCATATCGACGTGTTCAATGGTCTTGGTGTACCGTGGATGCCCTGGCAAATCAGCAAGCCTGGTAACAAGGCAAATGACTATGAGTTTTGGACTGATGAGCCTACGTATGATGTTGTTGAGGATGGTTCGAATGATGCTCTGGCAAAAGCCGCTGCACAGACGTGGGCTATCTAGAAACCATGAGGAGCATTGAGCCTGCTCTGGTCCAATGGCCATGGGGAAGTATTGGCCTCTGTAACTTGGTCGGCGTTGCATATATTCGAGTAAATAAGAGTTGGATACGAGATTGCGTAACATGAAGATAAGATGAGGGTAGAAATGCCTAGTACTATATTGGAGTAACGATTGTCTTTCTCCTCTACCATGACGATCAGTGAAATCGATGTCAAGTTTGACGTCCTTCTGACCCCGTTTGTTTATGCACAATCAAATCCCGTGTTCAATCCATCAGAGAGAAACAGCTACATCAATTTTCTCCAGCTTTCCGTTTTCTCGTTCAGTAAACAGGAAGAAAGCAATCTTACCATGTGACTACGGACGAGGCTTGACTCCAGTTCTCTTCAAATTACATTATAATCAATGGCTCATCGCTATACTTGCATATTTTCGCAACATCTCGTATCGTGTCCAATTATCTTGATACAGCAACCGCTAACTCATAAGCGTGGCGTCAATAGCTGAACCTAGCAGCCTTATAGCTCAACACAACGCCATTTATAGCTAGTGTACCAGAAGATCGGGACACCAAAAGTGTATAGTCTCTCGGTAGCATCTGATCGACGCAGATTTGCGAAATTAGCAAGCCCCTTACTACGATGTATAAAACTGAGATCTGTTCCCCAGTCTTGGCACTGCAGGCAATCATCAAACTCGTTTCCTCGCTGACCCTACTCACTCGTTATCACCATGCGTTTATCAGTGCAGTCTCTCTCTCTGTTATTGCTGTCAAGCCAGGCAGGTTTCGCTCTCGGGGGACTCTGCAGACCGTCGACGACTACAACGGCCGCTGCGACTACCACCACCACCTCCGTCCCCGAAGGAACACCCATCGTCGCAGTCCTCTCCGATGGAACCGTAACAGATACCTATCTCACCTCGGGCCTGTTTCTCAGCGATCAAGGAGCCACCCCCGCAACCTTCATCCTTGAGGCGTCAACCGGTCGCCTCACCACGACCGTCGGTGGCACGAAATACTACCTCCAAACCGTCATCCCGCTTGGCCCTCAACTTTCTTTCTCTTTCGATACCTATCAGAATATTGTCAACAACCAGTACCGGTACTTTGTCAAATGCGACGTCGTCGCGGGCTTTCTTTCGTGCGAGTCTGAAAGTGGTTCGACACCTATTTATTGGCATATCGAGAGCAATAATATCTTCTATGGCAACGAGAACGTGCTCACTGATGTCACTACTGCTCAATTCAGGTTCCAATAGAGCGGACTAAAGAGCAATCTAGGTTGAAAGCTCGCCTTACAATCAGGGCTTGCCGCTTCGTTGAGGAGCACATGGGAGCTAGTGCCTTGGTCTAAGATCCTCTAAAATTATGCCAAGTTTACCTAAGGCTTCTTGTCACTTAGGATAGAGGTCCTAAGTTTTGTTGCATATCCTTGGTGCGTTGTATGAGGGAACGACAGTTTATCAGCTGGGACTTGTTACGTCAGAATTGATTCTCATTCTCTGTATATAATTCAACAATTAATAACGCTTTTTCTCCCTCGCTTTTACCTAGCTCTCTTGGACTCTTACGCCCTGGATGCCCTCTATTTCTACACCACGTTAAACCCCTCATTTCTTGCCGTTGCAGTATCTTTGTTGTAGTACACCAGCCAGCCGGACAGCGGCTGAACCTGAAGTAGCCCAACTCCAGTCAAAGGGTTAAGAGCATCTGACCCCTTACTCGAATGCCCGAGTAAACCTCCAACCATTGTACAATTCCTCGGTCCTTGACTATGGTCGACCTGAATAGGCATCGTTGTAACAGCAGAAGTCATATCATCGTTGAATGCGACTGGTCCCCTTTGGCTTTGGATAGCTTTCGCCGGATCGATGAAGTTAAGAATCCAACCATCAAGTGCGAACTGCCCGTTTGTATCCAGTTTCAGCATACCGTTCCAGAATTCGCTCTATGTTCTGGTGTCCGGAGGATAAGCTCCAATGTAAGGTGGATCATATCGTTGAAAACCGGCATTTAGCATTTTGTCCAGGAAGCGTATATGACGGTGTATCATGACTTCCAAAGACTGAGACCACTTCCTGATTGCCGCGAGGCTATGACGCAATTTTATCCAGTCCGTCGTACTTCCCCTAACCTCCATAGTCACTCGATCGTAAGTTCCCTTGGGTTTCGTGAAATTCCGATGGTGCTGAACCGTGCATTGTGTGCCGAGTAGTATAAGAGCGGCTGCCGCAGAATCCGTACGCAGGGTGGTGCTGAACTTGAGCATAAGAACTTCCGTGTTTTGAGGACCAAATTTTGCTTCGACCATAGGGGACAGGCGCTCCGCCACCACGTTTGGGTTATCGAGCTCTGCTCGAGTAAAGGTCGGGATATCTACTTCGGCTTCAATGGCACGGGCTTGAATGATATAGGGTTTCAGCTGTGCAAGAATAGCGAGCCAGATATTATCCACCCGAATGGTAAGGCCAGAGGGCCGGTCGTAGACTTCTGCCATAGCCCAGATGAATCCGTTCTGAGAGGCCACGGTCTGGGAAGCGTGTTGGTGGAAGTGAATTTTGAAGACGCCATCACTTTTTTCGAAGTCATCAGGAGATATCTTTGCGAGGAGTTGGGCCCCATAAAAGGCGCAGTTGGTCGCGTTGAGGCTACTTGTCGGTACGTCCATCACCGCGATGTAGAAGATGCTTTTAAGTGTGAAGAGAATAGAAGTGCTTTGTTGGGTTTTGTTCTGGTTCGTTATTGATGACGAGAATGATGAGATGATGAGATGATGAGAGAGGGAGAAACATTGCGGGAGTGACTGGAGAAAGTAGGTTTGAGTATTCCGCGTGTTGTGCTTTCCATTTCAAATTGGAGGAGAACTCTGCTCGACTTCCTGCTGACCCCAGATCAATCCATCAAGAGGCAAGAGTCATCGACCTGGCCTTAGAGCGTCAAGGGGATGTAATAAAACTTAGGATAATTTAATATAGGTTTAGTAAATCTTAGATTTAATAAAAAGCCTAAGGTAAGTTTAATATAATTTTAAAAGATCTTAAATTAAATATTTTCAGCATCTTGGTTTAATAACTGCTCACTCCATAGCGTCACAGCTGATGTTAAAAGTAGCAAAAAATGAATTTTGGTGGAGTCTAACCACCTGCGCTGGACGAACAGGGAATCGAACCCTGGACCACTCCCAGATGCGAGCATCTGATGGACGAAACTTGCTAAGGGAGTATTATACCACTAAACCATTCGCCCGGAATTGTTACACAGTGGTGCCAAATTGGTGTCTAGATTGCGTACACGGCAGTGGCGCAGTGGAAATCGATTGGATAATGCGAATCACCTCCTGTTGTCTGAAGCGGTAACCATTCAAGTTCAAGTGATGTCATCCGATTTTTTTGGGTTGTGTCTCGAGATTGACTTTTCCAACGCATTGAAGATTAGCCCAGGGCGCGAGAAAACCTCTGACACTGAACAGAGGTGCCAAAAATACGTAGTCTAAGGTCTACTAAATCTAAACTAAATTATGCCTAAGCTTTTCTAAAGCTTATTCTCTTTTAGGAGAGAGGTCACAAGGTTCATTGCATCCTCTTGATCAGGTCACGAGAGTTTGTGGCGGGAAACTTTGGAGGGTCGTTTGAGCCGCACCGACAAAGAATAACCACCAACGTTATGACAGAACAACACTGCATTTCAGCCTCGAGAGTTTTATTACCAACACAGAATCATTAAAAATCTACCAAATAAACACGAAACCCATCTATGAACTTTTCCCCTCACTGCGCAGCAACCATCGCCCCAACCGGCTTAACCTCAACGTCATCAATCTCCATCTGCAGGGTAATCTTCTCCCAAACCGCCGAGTTACCCAACTCCTCAAACGTATCCTCCACCACCCTCGCCGTCCTCTCCACAATCTCATCAACATCCTCCTTGGTAACGATAAAAGGCGGACAGACCAAGAAGTGATCTCCACTGTACCCATCATACCCACCATTAGCGTTAAACAGCGCGATTTCGTACCCAGCGCTCATTCCGCGTGAGTGCAGCAGGCCGTTGAGCCCGAGATCGTAGGGGAAGGGGGCTTTGGTCTTTTTGTTGGTCACGAATTCAACGGCCCAGAAGAGCCCGCGGCCGCGGATGTCGCCGACGTACGGCATGGGGAGGAGGCGCTCTTTGAGCTTGGAGCCGAGATAGTCGCCCATGGAGCGGACGTGCGAGAGCATGTTTTCATCGCGGATGATCTGCTGGACTTTGAGGGCGGCGGCAGCGGCTTGGGGATGGGCCATGTAGGTTTGACCGTGAGCAAAGCCCTTGCCGCTCTTCTGGAACGACTCGACGAGCTTGGAGTTGATCATGACTGCAGAGACGGGAGCGTATCCTGCGCCGAGACCCTTTCCGACGACAAGAATATTAGGAACGACATCTTCCTGCTCCCAAGCGTGGAGAGTACCCGTACGGCCCATTCCGCACATGACTTCGTCGAGAATAAGAAGAGCGTTGTACTTCTCACAGACGGCCTTCATAGCAGGGAAGTATCCCTTCAACGGCATCGCACAACCGCTTGCCTGTACGGAATCAGTTAATCAGATAAATCTCACAAAGATAAGAGATGACTTACACTCCCTCCAACAGTCTCAGCCACAAAAGCGCAGACCTTATCAGGACCAATTCTCAAAAACTCATCATCGAGCTCCTGGGCAAGGCGCGCGACATACGCCTCATCATCTTCACCGTCTCGCTGTCCTCTGTACGAACTGCAAGCTGATACACGCGAGGAATTCTGCGAGATCAATTGCACGAATGGATCTTTTCGTACTTTGAAGTCACCCAGCGTCAGTGCACCGAGCGTAGCGCCATGCCATGCCCCAACACGAGCAATGAAGTGGCTTCGTTCAGTCTGAGGAATAGCGAGATGCGAAAAGTGCGTTTTCGCAAGCTTGAGCGCGACTTCGACAGCCTCAGATCCTAAAAAGCAGTTAGCACTGCATTATTCACCTGACAAGACTGGATAAGCTTACCTGATCCGCAAAGAACAGCCTTGGACATGAGCCCATTCGTAGACTCTACGAGAAAATCTGCAAGCTCTTCTGCAGCTTGCGTCTTGTAGAAACCAGGATGACAATACGGAACACTCACAAGCTGCTCTACAACAGCTTTCTGAACGTCCTTGTTATCGTAGCCCAGACAGGCAACAGCCGCTCCACTGGTAGCGTCTAGGATCTTGCGCCCATCACTAGTGTTGAGATAGATCCCCTCGGTCGACTCAATAAGAGCCGCGGGATGTTTCTGAAAGTTTTTGTAGAGAAGACTGTTTGTAGGCGCCATGATGTAATGCTGAAGTGATAATGATTTTACAATCCATTGTGTCGCGTGCCTTTCTTCTTATATACCTCGATGAAATCAGAGACGCGCTCATCGCTGTGACTAGCTCTTGACAATCATTGATAGACAGACGCGAAAATGTTTCGATAAGCCTTAGTCTCCGATGCGGCTGACCAATATTTCCAGGGATGTGGTGTAATGATGCCTTCTGGCGGGCCGCATAAGCTTGCCCCACAGCAAGAAACAGGGCGGTGTCTTATAACCAGCCTCCTATCACTCCATCTTCTCCCATTCTACAGCATCTCTCGATCTGCATCAATTTGTGAGACACGGCCCAAAGCGACTATTTGCTGCTGTCTCATCTCAGCCGCAATCTCAGTGTCGATCTTTGCTGCTTAGGGCCCGCCCTTGGAAAAGCGGCACGGGCGGCTGCACCCAGAGGCACAGCTACTTTAAGGCCTTTGCCGTCTTACTCCTCCCAACCTTTTTTTACCTTTTATCTCTTATTGGATATTATTTGCTTACCTCTATACCTATCCCTTACTTCGTAGATTTTTGTTGAACTGCCGAGAGTGGAGAAATGGAAATCCCGTTCAAGGATGTTGCCTTTGATAAGTCAGATCCTCATGGATCAGCCCTGTCGCTCTCTCCGCTCCTGTTCCCCGATCGAAAGATCGACGACATGCGTATTTCCGCTTTGACTCAGGGCACGACGAATGGCGTGAGTATTGCCTCATATTGACCTCCCAGGTACCAAGTACACGGGACTTTCTTTTCGCTAAAAAACAAATTTGGCAGCTGTTCAAGGTTACGATCGATGGATCCACTGCAGATGCGGTGCTGATCAAGGTCTACGGAGATGGCACGGACATCACCATTGATCGCGAGAGTACGTACCCATTCCCCCAATCCTTGTCCCCCTGAGAGTCTGTCATTCTCGTCTGGAACTTCCGTCTTGGACCCGTGTCTGACGTGACATGTCGTGACAGAGGAACTCAGGGTGCACAAGCTCCTGGCTGAGCGTCAACTGTCCTCATCTCCACTGGTTCGCTTCAGTAATGGACATGCGTATCAGTTCATCTCTGGGCGAGTCTGCTCTGAAGGCGACATGTCTGAGACAAGAATTTTCCGCGGCGTTGCGAGGGAGCTGGCTCGGTGGCACGCGACCCTTCCTACAGCAGACCCAAAGGAGGTCTTGACCTACAGACCAGGCGTTTGGTCCACCGCGAAGAAGTGGCTAGATGCTATCTCCAAACATGCTCACCGGTCAAAGGCCGAAATTGATGATTTGCATGAAAAGTTCAAGTATCTAGCCGATGCCTTGCTGTCAATTGACATGTCGGAACCCTTGGTACGTCGCATTTTAATTTTGCTTGTCTGCTACTAACCCGCACAGGTTCTCGCTCACGGCGACCTCTTGTGCGCAAACATAATTGTACAAGAGTCGGGTGATGGCAGTGATGTCGCATCAGTCCGGTTCATTGATTACGAGTAAGTCATACCCTGCTCTGCAAATGTCCCCAAAACAGAGACACTGAACGACCCTGAGACACGCCACGTACTGTCCTCGGGCCTTTGAACTGGCAAATCATTTCGCAGAATGGACAGGCTTCGACTGCGACTACAATCTGCTCCCCAAGACATCAACCCGACGCGCCTTCATCACGGAGTATCTCACGACCCACGCCGAACTCTGTCGGGAACACAACGTAGACGTACCGACTGTCAATGATGCTTCTGTGGATCATCTAATGCGTCAGGTCGACGATCACAGGGGGTTTCCTGGGTTTTACTGGTAAGTCGCCATTCTGTCTCACAAAGGGACAAAGTGTGTGGTGGTACAGATACAGAGACACTGATTACACCGCTGCGACAGGGGTCTCTGCGCGCTCATCCAGGCTGAGACGGCGACCGGAACTATCGACTTTGACTACGCGGGGTATGCGGCGAAGCGCTTCGCAGAATACGAGAGCTGGCGTAGTGTGCGGGAGGGAAATAGCCCGTCTCTGCCCCTGAGGGAGAAAGTCTGGTCAATGCCGTAGAGCTGAGCACCCCCACGGTAAGGCATCAGCGGGCGAGACAGACATGCAATGCCTTAAGCTAGAATACGTACTGCAAGTAGAGACGGCACAAGAGAGAAAAAGTCAGACACCTAACTAAACTTGATTGGTCACACGACTGTGCAATGTATGACTCGTCTTAGCCAAAGGGAGCCTCTGGCACGCGCACAGCAGCACGAGCTGGGTCATGATTCGTCTATGTAGCAGTCCCCTTTGAGAAGGGGGCGCTATTTTCCTTTCTTTTTTTTGCTGCTTGGGGGAGCTGACGACAAAGCCAAGCTTAGTCCGATCGCATGATCTAGAACATGCATGGGCCGTGCGAGAGAAGATCGCCGGTGTCAAATTGACGGGGCGAGAAGAGAATATATCGGAAATTTAAAAAGTTCTGCTTAATAAATGAGGCAAAAGACTAGAACCACCATCTCAACCCTCTCCTCCTCAGGGTTTATCGTTTTGTACATATCCCTTTTTTTTTTGTTCAGTATTCATCATGGTGGTAGCTGGTCGTTTCCTCTCGAGCATCGGCGCCGATGTTCTGTGGCGGTCAAGCCGAGACCTAAAGATTCTGATCCTTCTCCGCTTCATCCGCCTGCTCGGCTATGGAGGAACGACGCTTGTTCTGGCGCTGTATCTCAACGCGCTGGGATTTCACGACACGCAGATTGGTCTGTTCATGACGCTGACGCTCGTGGGTGATCTTGCTATCAGCTTTATCCTCACCTGGGTCGGCGATCGTGTTGGTGTGAGATTGACTGCTGTTGTTGGAGCGCTGTTGATGAGTGCTGGAGGCGTTGCCTTTGCGTACTTTGAGAATTTCTGGCTGTTGCTTCTTGCGAGTATCGTTGCGGTTATTAACCCAAGGTATGTTCACTATTTGTTTGTGATATTGGGGAGGGGACTGACGATGTAGTGCGAATGAGATTGATCCCTTCAAGGCGATTGAGGAATCAGCGATTGCTCGCCTCAGCACAGCACATACATGCAATGACATGTTTGCTTGGTGGTCTATGCTAGGCATGTTCGGCACAGCAGCAAGTAATCTCCTAACAGGCTGGCTCATCAACGCCCTCGAAGACAACGGCATGAAAAAAGTCGACTGCCACCGCATAATCTTCCTCAGCTACGCCGGTATCGGCCTCCTCAAGCTCCTCTGCTCACTCTTCCTCAGCTCCGAAGTCGAGCAAATGCCCCTGCAGAAAGAATCCTGCTCAACCCCCCAATCCGGCATCCTCACCCCCGAAGAGCCAGCATCCGACGATGATGAGGCTGCTCCTCTTCTCGACGATAATTCCTCCGGCTACGGAGCCGTTACCCAAACACAAGCCCAAGTCCTCACCACAGTGCAGGAAAAGCGCCTCTTCACCCCGTCCTCCTTCACCTTCATGTGGAAGCTCTCGCTCGCGCTGATCCTCGACTTTGTGGGCTCTGGTCTCGCGCAGATCTCGTGGATGATATATTTCTTCAAGCGCGAGTACGACATGCCCGAGGGCGCGCTGGGCTCCGCGACCTTCACCGCCGGCATTATCTCCTCCGTGCTGAACCTCGCGTCGTCACCGCTGTCACGCGCCATCGGACAGGTGCAAACCATGGTCCTCTGTCACACGGTCAACTCCATCTCGCTGCTGATGGTGTCTGTGCCTGGGAACAAGTACATCGCTCTTGTGATTTTTATCTTTAGAATCGTCACGCGTGAGATTGATAATGCGCCGCGACAGGCGTTCATCTCGGCGGGAGTTTTGGATCACGAGAGGACTTCGGCCATGGGTGTTGTTAATATTACAAAGACGATTGGAAGTTGTCTTGGCTTGTACATCACGGGTTTGTTCGCGGGCTTGGATAAGTTCTGGCTTGCGTTTATTCTCGCTGGTGCACTCAAACTCTCGTACAATGTTTTGATCTTGGTATTCTTTTGGAAGAGGCGTTAAAAGTGTATCATTAGCATTTTATTAGTCGTTATCACTACATATCTTGTGTTTTTGCATGCTGCATTAGATAGAATTGGTCGAGTCCTGTGTTTAGATGTCCCAATTGTAGTAAGACCTTTACTCTACATGTTTCTCAGCATTTGTGCTCTGATGAGGCCCATTCCAACGACCAGGTTCCAGTCGTCATATCTACGACATGCTGCGATACCGGTCCGCCGTGTGAGATTCATTTCTCGGACTCGGTTTCTGCCGTGCCGCTGTGTCAAATGCAATGAATCATATCTAGAACAGCTGCAGGTGGCCTCAAACACATCTGCCGAGTCTAATCAATAGTTCAGCTAAAGCATGATTGAGTGTCTGTACAAGGCATTGGTTGCATTCCCTGAATACTACATCTGCATCAATCCAATTACTTCTCACCGCTGACCGCACTATTGAGCTGACTTCAGCTGTCTCTGCATGCAGATTGAGGTTCCATTGTTGATCGACATCAGCTGGATTGGGCCGAAAGTGGCTTGCTGACATCCCCATAAGGGATGTGATTGATGCGATGCACTCATCACCTCAATATCACATTCGTAAGCTCCAAATTAGTATATCCTCCTCAATTCTGTCTTACATGGTGTGCATCTATAATACACCCAGGTTCTCTCATCTCTTTCTCTCATCCAATCTGGAAAGCTTTGTCTGAAGTCATTCCCATTGGTCAATCCTCGCAATGGACCATCTCCTCCATCTTGATACAGACGTCGTCTGTCTCCTCGCCAAACTAAACTCCTATGACTATATCATTGTAGGCAGTGGTTTCGGTGGAGGCCCTTTGGCTGAGCAGCTCGTATCGCAACAATACAAAGTCTTGCTGATCGAGCGCGGCAGCGTCATTTTCTCAACCCACGTTCTCAATACTTCTCGTCCTTACTTCAATCGAGGCGCAAGCAACTCCCCCGAGGGTAACGAGCGCGTATATGATGCTGTAAAGGCCAAAGTCCAATGCACCGACCGCTCTGATAGTTATGTCGGCGGCCCAGTTTATTGCGTGGGAGGGCGCTCTAATCTCTGGGGAACCTGGATCCCAGAGATTGGTGACGAGACTCTCGGTGCTTTCTTCCCGCCTGATGTTGTTGATTACCTCAAGGGTGATGAGATCCAAGGATACAAGAAAGCGTTCAGATACCTCACTGACTCGCAGCCTGGCGATGTCATTTACCCAGAAGGTGACGGTAAGCATGAAGTTAGCGCTACAGAGATTGGCGATGCAAGTGAGATGTTGAACAATGCCCTATCCGGTTCAAAGTTCAATCTCATGCCTATCGCAGCGCAATTCAATGCCCCGGCACCTTACAAGTTCGCCCAAGGTGCATACAGCACTACCCTGGGCATTATCAACCGTATGTACGCCAACGATCAGTATCTCTCTGTTCTCCTCAACACTGAGGTCATCGCCGTCCAACACACCGCCAGCAACACCTTGTAAGTGCACCCATTAAAACATCGAGTGTGCTAGCTGACGATCAAGGCGCAGTAACAAAACTGTCAGCGCTCTCAAGATTAGAGACAAGGCTACCAACACCATCAAAGATTTGTATGTCGGCCGAGCCAAAGTCATCCTCTCCGCCGGCACAATCGGCACCGCCTCCATCGCCCTCAACAGCGGTCTCGACCACCTGAACCCCTTGGTAGGAAAAGGTCTCATCGACCATAACGTCTGCTACGTGCGCTTCGCCAAGGAAAAGTCCGACCACGTCACCGAAAAGCCCCTCAATCTTAAAACACATCTCAAAGTCGGTGGTGAAGAATGCCTCGTCACAGTGACGATTAATGCGAATTTCTTCTTGGCTGGAAGTTCTGCGACGCTCAACACGACGCATTTCTATCGTCGTGATGGCACCCTCATGAGTCCCACTAAGGATGCGGCTGATGAGAAGGAGAACTTCGATACTATCTGCGTACTGTTTGAGTTTGTTGGCAAGCTCGATGATGAGAACTCTGTTCTCAGCCTTCCAGGCTTGGACCCTGTCTTGGATATTCGTCGACCGCCGATCAAGCATGAGGTCCAGTGTGCTATGGAAGACATCATCAGCAGAGTTCGCGATGCATTTGTTGGTTTGAAGCCCAACCAAGCTACATATGCTGACCCCGGGGTGTGTCCTGATCCGGGCTTACGGCCTCAACATTTGGGCTTTGGAGTCTTCTCTCATGAGTGCGGAACCATGAGAATGGATGGACCGAAAGGACCCGGTGTCGTGGACTCTAATCTCAAGGTGAAGGGACTGGATAATCTATGGGTTTGTGATCTTTCGGTTCTGCCTGTTAGTCCTGAGGCCAATCCCTCATTGACCTTGGCTGCTCTTTCGCTGAGGCTTGCTGAGCATCTGTGCGGCAAGAATCATTGACGTAGGAGAGAAGCGCTATTGCTCCGAGGTTTATTAGGATTACTAGTTCGTTTGCATCATCATTATCTAGTTGGATATTGGAAGGATTCGCTTATTTGTAATCTATGCTGCGTTTGATGCCATTCGCCCGTGATCCCGGCCGAAAGACGGCCATAGAGCTTAAACTCCAAGCACATTCGGCCGAAGTTCGGATTTAACGTCGCGAATATCCATTTATTCTAGGATCTCTGTTACTGTACATAAGATGTCTTGTACCTCTACAATAGTTCTTAACTCAATCTCACATTAACGAAATTCATCCTTTACAACACCAAAACCCCAAAATAACTTTCTTTCATTCCCCAAACCTGGCCATGTCCACCCAACGATTTGCAAAAGATCAGCCTGAAGGCTACTCTAACCGCATCGAAAGAGTTGCAATCGTCGGAGTATGTTCCATTTATCAATTATCTGCTCGTTCTTCTGACATTAAGTAGGCCGGTGGCCGACAAGGCGCCCAGATAACCGAGCAACTCCTCAAGACAGGAAAACATACCATCACTGCTCTGACTCGGATCGGCAGTACTTCCAAACTTCCAGATAACATAAAGACCATCCCCGTCGATTATGAAAATGAAGAATCTATCGCATCAGCTCTGGAGGGTCAACAACTCCTCATCATTACCCTTGCCGTTACTGTCGATCCAGAAGTCCACCATCGCATCGTTCGTGCAGCTGGCAAAGCAGGCCTTCGCTATATCATCCCCAACATCTATGCCGCAAACGTGGTCATTGAAAACCAAGGCTCTGTCGATGATTTCTTCCCCGCTGCGCCCCCAATCAATCTTCTCAAAGAGATCGAGCGCGTTGGCGTCAGCTCTTGGATACTTCTCGTTGGAGGCGTCTGGTTTGACTACAGCCTTCCTTCCGGAGAGTCTTTCATGGGATTTGACATCGATAACCGCAAGGTTACGTTGTTTGATGACGGAGAAGCAAAGATAAACACTAGCACATTGGCTCAGTTCGGTCGTGCCGCTGCTGCAGTTGCAAGCCTCAAAGAGCTCCCGAACGATGAAGACGAAAAATCCCCAACAATGGCGCAGTTTCGAAACAAACCTGTTTATCTGTCGAGCTTTTATGTCAGCCAGAAGGATATTCTGAGAAGCATTCAGCGTGTCACGAACACAACAGACGCAGACTGGGAGATCAAGTATGAGAGTAGCACTGATCGAATTGAGAATGGCAAGGCGACAGGGAGATCTGGAAACATTATGGGACTTGTGCAGGCTTATTATTCATTCATTTTCTCACCTGAGGGACAGAAGCTGAAAACCCAGGGTAAGCTTCACAATGAGCTGCTTCGGCTTCCGGAGGAGGACTTGGATGAAGTGGTCAAGGATTGTGTTGAGAAGGCTGAGAATAAATTTAGACCACTGTAACCGGGATAGAAATGCAAGTACAATTGCGGAGTTTTTCATTGTAGTTTCGGTGAAGCGCAATCTACTCAGACCAATTGTTAACCGCCAGCTGGCAGTTGTGACTGCACAGCCTGATACGGAGACTGACTGCCAATCACTTGCAAGAACCGACTTGGTCAGCAAGCAACAGGTGCGACACATTACTTCAGGTAGCGTTGGCAGCCCCAGTTTCAACACAAACAAACTCGATCTTACATCAAACTCCGTTACTTAACTCTTGATATTGTTTCTAAACGCATACATTTCGCACTACCGTGCACTCCGATCCGAACGGTACCTTGATTCTGCGACACCATGTCCTTCGGCTTCGGCGTTGGCGATTTCATTACCGTCGGAGAGCTATGCTGGAAGATCTACTCCCGGGTCTACAAAGTGTCGCGCGGCGCACCGGAGGAGCTCCTCGCTTTGATACAGGAACTAGGCAATTTCAAAAATACGGTGGACTTGCTCAACCAGGAAGTACGAGACAGTGAAGAGTGGATTAAAAGGGCAGGCGAGAGACGATATGAATACACACGCAAAGTCATGAGTCAAGCCCGAGAGACGCTTGAGAAAATGGATCGATTGGCAAATAAATATGCGGAGCTCGACCCGGGAGCCAATTCGCAAGGCTCAGGACGTTCTTTTCGCATCCAATGGAACCGTATCAAGTACGCATTGGAGGTGTCTCGCATTAACGAGCTCCGTTCGAAGGTAGAAATCTTGGCATAGCCGAATGGTATCAAATATTAACTATGTCTAGTTCATGACACATAATTTTCATTTATCTCTCCTTCTGCAAGGGGCTCAGAAGTAAGTCTTGGTTATACTGTATACAAGTACTCGTTGACAAGTTAGCTCGTCCCTAGAACGGATTGAGAAACAACAGACAAAAACAGACATTAAATTAGAAGAGCTTCGAAACGTCATGATCGGTGACCGCAGTTCACGTGAGAATCCTCTTCTGAAGGCTCCGCTAGAGGAGGAAGTTCGAGTTGAACTCAGCGCGGCTTTCTTACGAAGCGCAGAGACTGATAATAGGCCTTGGGCCTCAATTGGAATCGACGACTGGCTGCGGGCAGGCCAATGGTGGTTATTAAAGGTACCAGATAAACTTGTGATTACAGGAATTGACCGTCTTACATTTAATCGTAACAGGCTCGGTCCCAAATCAATCATCTAGCCCAAGGGTCTGGAGACGAAGTCCATGCCTACATCAACTTGCTCAAAGCATGTTGGATACTGACCGACATAATCTCAATACACCCACAATGGACCCATTTAGGTGCGTCCAATGATAAACGAAACGATGACATCCGGTATCTTAGCCAGGTAGAGTAGAGTCTCATTATGTGTCGGCACCTAGACTAACCATCTTAGATGGCCAAAACAAGCCTAGAAAACTTTCCAGTTTTCGACTTTCAACTTCACAATATTGAGGACTGCACTCTGAATATATGGATCCAAGCGCTACGCTCGAGCACGATCGTGCCTCGTAGGCAGCTTGGCATCAATCGCGATAGTCCTAGTTGGCAGACTTCAAACGGAGAGATTTTGTTTCAGTGGTATGAGAAAATACTAAAATTAATATTTGCCTCTCTGACCAAATCCATAGTTTTGCGAAAATTAAAAGTCTAACCGGATCCCATCAGGGCGCACAAGAGGAATGTTTTGTCATGTTAGAAGTACCTGAGCAGGGCATTTATCTCAATCTTATCCTGCAAAACTTTGCCGGTCAGGATATCCATAAGCTGAAAGGTAAATATTGTGCCTTTCATGAAAACGAAGAACCGAAGTTTAATATTCCTTCTTTCAGTTGAGCCCTGTGATGGCGGTGAGGAGGCCTGGCCAAAGTTGCAACACAAGATAGAGGAATTGGGGCGCGAAGTCATACTATTGAATGCCCAAGGAAGGTAGTACTTCTGCCATTATTACTCGCTTACTGACTTTTCTTTTAGACTCCGAGGCCTTGATAGAGATCCTTTGGGGGTTCCAGCTCTTTGAATCCGCGTTTCGACCAGCATCCCTGACCGTATCAATGGTTCACTCGATCTCTGTGCTAGCTAATTGGCCCAGTCGATGTCCGAGCCGTCTCCTGCTTCCTGGTTATGACCTTGGCTGCCATGGTCGATCCGACTCGCTTTCATTGTTGTTAAGAACCATCATTAATGGTGTAGTCAAGAAAGTCTATCAGGATGAGGGACCAAGCTCGTTGTTTCTTGGTCAGGACTGTCTGGACGTCAGATTACCACTGGATGCCTTTGCTTGGAAAATCATTTGTTGGCATTGTGAGAAGTTCGCAGACATCAAGTCGCTGCTTGAAGAGTTGAATTTTCCAGGACACCTACGCGACTCCTTGGTTCAAACCGCATTTCTACGACTGGATCGCGACTTTTTAATCCAGCTAGTACAGTACCTGGACTACGAAGATGGTTGGCACCCACATAATATCTCCCTGATGGTCAGCGCAGCGCTAAGCTCGGACGATGTCGGATATTTTCCCTTGATTCTCGAACATGTTGCAGCCAGTGTGGTTTCTGAACATCAGCCTGCTATCTTCCGGTTGGTCAGTCTCAGCGAACATCTTGAGCACATTGACACCATGATGCAGGCTGTTGTTGCCTGTCCAACAAGCATTGTGGCAATGCTTGCTTGTTTTCTGTGCTCTAGCGATGAACAGGGTTTCAGAGACTTCTTGCACATCCTCAAAGGCCATGGTGGCTGCTTCACAAACAAATCAACTAATGAGGTGGATTTCTCGCATCTCTATCCTACTTTGGTAGCTGGATGTGCTCGCTTGATAGACGCTCAGAGTCCTAACATACTGAGCCTGTATCTCGATACGCTGGAGAGTTTGGGTATTGATTTTCGTACTATCAAAGGCCGCAAAAACACTGAGTCATCTCAAATAGCCATTGTTCTGGCTTTAAACTCCCCTGAACCATTATTCCTTCGCATTCTGCTGGAACGAGAAATCGCAGTACCAGATAACGCGCCTTTTTTTATGAATCATATAAGAAATCAGTACAAGGGGTCTATGGAGGAGGCAATTTACAGGACGGCAGCGGTTCCATGTCTTCATCTTTCAATGCCATATTGGCCTCTTTACTGCGCTGTTACGCTTGCCTACGATATAGAATTCATTCAACTACTGTGCCAACACGGAGCATCATTGCAACAAGAGATCAGGGGCAGTCAAGACCACGAAACCCATGCACAAAGAATAGTTAGTGTCTGTTCACACTTGTCAAGCCTGCAAGTTGCTCAACTAGTACACATAAATTCCCTCATCTTTTGTCACATACTTATCCATGTTGGAACCAAAGGAAACCACTTCGGGTCATTTCAGCAGGAACACTTCAGAGAACCCGGGGAAAAAACGGAATACAAAGAGAGTTGGAGTTGTATGGAGCGTCTTTTGTGCCGCGATAGCTTCTTCTCTAACTGCTCAGGCGCATGCGAGAGTGCCCATAAAGGGAGCTGGAAAGCCATATATGACAAACGCTCGGAGTTGTGGTCTAGATATCAAGAGTTTCCAGGCCGCTACCCTAAGCACCTTCGAACACAAAAGCATTGGGACACATGGCGTCGGGATGCCTTACAGGTTTTACGGAAGTAAATATATGATATGTTGATCCTTAGTTCCGAGATAAGACGATGCGGGTAAAAGGCAGTCCCTTGATACGGCTAGATGGTTACGACCTCAGTATTCAAGAGTTGGAATAGTACTATAAGGTGTCAGTCGTACATTGCGAACCTGAACAAAAACAGCCTGAGTAAGAATTGCCAGCTCAGCAACCCCAGCTTCGTTATGGAAGATATAAATACTGGCGGACTTTACCTACACCAGATTCAACTGCTTCTGGTTAGAACCTCAAAGCACTTAAGTTGGTGCCGAGGAGCAGAACGACAGTTCTCGACCACATATGTGACATAAACGAGAGACAAATTGGATGAATTTGTCAGGGCTTGTGTTGAGAGGGCTAATAACAAGTCAAACCAGCGCAATAGACTTCTACAGAGTGAACAGGAACATCAAAGCGGTACGGAAATGCCAGATGTGTATTGATCCTAAACATGACCTATACAATTTGGAAAGCCTTCTTGCTACCGCTTCCTTTTACATTGCCTGGATAAGGGTATCTTAGACTGGTTCTCTTAGAACTCTCATTCCATGGTTTCTGGCTCGTGCCCTATATGACTCGGCGGCTATCGCAATCTTACCGTAGGGAAGTGCTGACAGCAAGAGTACAACAGCGAGTACCGGCAAAGCAGTAGCGAAATAGACCCAGAACAGATCATGGCCCGGAGAATACCCATCAGACATACTAAAAAGACTGGATACCCATGCTAAGGGCACAAAGACAAGCGCAAGAAACGTTAACCGCTTTGTATTAATTGCCTCCAAGATGGAGCGTCGGGAGTCAAGGAGCTGTACGAGTGACGTCGCTACCATGACCATCTGCTCGAGAGATTGACTGTAGTCGTGGAGTTGGTCGCGAAGTGAGTTGATGTCCTTGAGGATACCATTCCACATCTCTTGGCTATCCTCGCGCTGGATATGGGAGCTGATGACTTCTCCAAGAATGTCTAGTTTTTGGTGGCTGCTTTTACTGCGCCTTCTCCACCGCTGGAGGTCAACTAGGACTTCGTCATGCATTCGACCTGTCTTGACCTGATCGGAGTACTCATAGTACTTGGAGCAACGACTAGTCAAGTACGTGTAAATGTTCCATTCTGATAGGGTGATATAGATAGGGTAATATCCGATGCTGAGGAAGCTTGGGGAGTTGACGTCCAGTCCTGGCGGTGGGCTCACCTGCATGTAGTGTATGATGTTTTCCATCATTGAAGTCTTATCCCAAGTCACATCGGCGGATCGTTCCTTGAAAGCGGAAAAGGAGTCTGGTGCCCTGAAGTCTTCAAAACCACCATGTGAAACACTGGCCTGATAGGTTTGCTTCTGGCCTGCGTCAAGCGATTGAATCACAGATGTGACAGGAGGGTCTACGAGGAAGAGACCTACTTATGTTAAAAAGTCGATGAACTTTCGAGAATGATTACTTACAGATACGTATGTCCCCAACGGTCCTAATGATAAAGGAGCAGCAGGTTTGCGACAAGGCCAGCCGCCCACCGGGAAGAGTAACCAGCCGACGGATATTTCGTGGAACATTAGACTCGGTCTTGAGGGCATATGGAACGTGTTTCAGCTCTTCATCGGTTCCTTCCAGAGCGATGACCTTCTGACAATGAAGATGAATATGATCTCTTGTCGCTATGACAGACGGCAGAGTCGCAAGCGAAGGTGGCGGTGATGATTCCTCTGGGTTCTCAAAACCCACGTGGATATAGTCGGCGAAGAACAACGGATCAATGTCCAGTTTCTCACCAAGGAGGATGATGATCCCAGGTGAGATGTTCTCCACAAACACAAATCTCGTTGACCCTGATGGTGCGGTCTTTATAATCTGAGAAAGCTTATTCTCAGGCACATTAATACGCTCGGGTTCCAAAGCCGTAGTGGTATAATCGAGATATGTGATCTTGCTTTCACCGACACATTCATGTTGCAAGTAGTCTGTGAGGCGAGAAATACATGGGTTCGCTCGAGCACGAGACTCGACGAAGCTTTGATAAGACGGAATAAGCATGGAGACGAATTATTGAAAGGCTATTGGAGGAATTGTGAGTCGTTGCAATAACTCTTGCGAGTCGCAATCTGATAAACGGACGATAACGGGGCCATGGCTGATTTTATGCGCCATTATTAGTCCTGTCAAATCACAACTTTTTCAACCATTTGGCACTGCCTTGGAAATCTATAGGGCGGAGTCATTATATGCTGCACTTTCATGTCCCCGTGACCAGAGTTGAATACTGGTTTCTGTACTTTATAAGCGGGGTAAGATCAACGTTCCACGCCTTGGTTCCGAACGGGGAGCCAATGGATAGTGTATCAGAAAACCTCGGGGCGGAGGCTATGCTTTTAATAGTGCAAAGTGACCTTTAAAATGTAAGTGTTGTCTCATAATAGCAGTCTCATCGTCATACACCAAAGTGAACGTAAGGCACCCACTGCAGCTGCTCGCCAACTATAGACTCCTCTTCTACACTCACGATATCCCTTCCATTGCCATCTTGATAATGATTCTTATCCCCACCAACATTGCCGATATCATTTCTCACGACTGGACATCCTCTTGCCAAAGACCTGTTCTCCTGTTTCTGTGCCTTAACCCATTTGTCTCTCAACTCCCTGGAAGCTCGATGCAACCCCCAACTTACACCCTCGTCACTCAACCCCGAATCCCTCATACTCTCATACGTAGTCATAGCTATGTCCACACAGCATTGATCACTCACCTTCCACAGCGTACCTATAACATGGCGAAAGCCGGCTAACTGGTACGCACTGATCAGATGGATACTCTCGTCTACCAGGTTATACCGTTTCATCTGTCCGGTACCACGGGCAGAGAGATATGCGAGAAACGGCGCGTGCTCGCGAAGGTTCATTCTCTGTAGGTCAGCGACGCGAAACGGGTCGTCTTTCCAGTCCTCCAAGCGCAGATGACTGTTGGAGGGGTCGTTTTCATCGGTGTAGCCGTGACCGGCGAAGTGGAATACTTGACAGCCTACTAAGTGCTCACTGACATCTTGTTTGCGTGGTTCCGGTTGAACGGTTTTCAGATCAAGTGATTTGCATAGTCCCTGGACGATGTCTATCTCTTTGTTTGCATACGGTAAAGATCCGCTTTCTGGAGTATTCTGCATGCCTACAAGCAGCGCCCGCTGTACATTCGTGCTATAGAACGTTGATGAAAGGTCTTTCTGGCGACCACGTATAATGGCCCTGATGGAAGAAGCGTAAGAAGAGACTACTCTATCAAGGACAGTGTCATTTGACTCCTTAATGTGATATCCAGCGGCGTGAAGGGGAAAAAGAGTCAACAAGGCCGTAGGTATCCACCATACATGAGGCCATTCACACTCTTCAGGAGGTCTAGAATAGCCAAGAGCATCCAATACTGGCTTAGTGATATTATCCCACATCCATTCCAGGACTGCTGCGCTACCAAAGTCGCCCTTACGAGCAAGTTGGTAGAGATCATTTGTAATATTGTGAAGCGCCAAAGATCGCATTTGGTGCTTCTTGATGAGGAGCGCATCGCATCGAGCACGACTGACATTGATGACGACGATTGGACCATGCTCAGCAGCCTCAAGCGTTTCTGCCTCTGTCGGAGCAGTCCAGACGTCTTCGAACCCAGGTAGCTTTCGGATCTCAGTAATCAATTCCTCCAGCTCTTTCGCCATGTCATAACGCTTGTTTAGTCCAGAAACATGGTTCTGAAACGAATTATTCATGTCGAACAAGGCCGGAGTGTTCGAAGTCTTCAACTCGTCGCGAAGGTGGGTGTAAGCCTCGGCTTGTCCAGGTGACAGCTGTCCCAACTGCAAAGGGCCCAGTAACATCTCCTCACTATACTTTGCGAGCACACCACGTCCAAGCTCAAGTAACTGCAACGCCTCAAAAGCCGGTCTGCCTGCTTGCAAAGCTGCTGCTGCTGCACTGCATGTCATACCAGCTCTCGAGCCTGCAGCATGCTGTTTATCCGAAGTCTCGTGTGATCTAGTGATTAATTGAGGCAGAAGACCCATGATAACTTGCGCAGCCTGGTAGGCTTTTTGTTTATCAGGACAGCACTGTAGTAGAGCTGAACCAGCTCGTACACGGCTTATCGGGGGAGCATGTGTGTTTTGCAGCGCCTCTAGAAAACACTCAGAAGCTTTTCCGAGGTCCAAATCGTTCTTTGCTCCGCCCCTGAGACGATAGCCTAGGCTGGTGAGCATTTCTGCGCGGTACTGATGACCCTCTGGGACTTCGTCCAGCGCTTCTTTTTGTAGTCGAGTACACTCATCGAGGATTGCGTCGTCTTTTGTCAGGCCGTACTTTATGACAAGCATGGCCTGAAGATTATTCTTGAAGGACCAGGTCGGGCGGTTGTTCGCTGTGATGTCAATGGCTTTTCTCTCCAGCTGTATCGACTCGTCCAAATCTTTCCAAAGATGAGGATCCACCCAATATATTGAGGATCTGAGATTTAGTTGCATTGCGAGTCTGTCGAGATATATCGCTTTATATGGGTGAGTATCATACCTTGCATCAGCAGCCTCTCTGGATAGTTCAATCGCCCTATCAAGGTCTTGTATCACCTCTTTTCTTAGGTATCTGTTACTAAGAAGATCCGAAAGCGTAGAAAGAATTTGGGGCCGTTTTGAGTGATGGCTCGGAAGCATTTCAAGAGCCATCTGTGTCATGCGAATAGCTTCTTCAAGATCTGTCAACAGACCCGTCTTGTCACATTTTCGATTCAACCCATCTGCAACCGCGTCGAGATACAAGGCTTTTGTAGGCCCCTTCGGTGTCAGATCCGCAGCTCTACTTGCAGCATCAATGGCATCTTGCAAGTCTTTCAGGTCCCATGACCTGTCAAACTTCTCCATCAGATGCGTTGCGAGATTATTCAGCCATTTCGCCTGATCTAGATGGCCGTCTGCCGTCAGAGTAAGGGCTGTCCTTGCCAGCTCGACCGCTTCTTCGTATATTCCAGAGTTACCAGTGACCTCAGCCTTGAGGTCCAATTTCGCTGACAAGTTGTTCAAAAAGAGGGCTCGCATTGTGGCATCAGATGTTGAAGCGGCTGCACGTCTGCTCAAGTTGATTGCCTCTTCTAGGTCTTCCAAAGAACCTGTGACCAAGTGTTTGCTACTGAGATGGTTGCCAAGGTTATTCAACCACTTTGGCAGTTCTGGATCATCGCTTTCCGTGACAGAAACAGCTTGCTTTACCAGGACAATCCCATCTTCCAGGTCCTTGAGTTCTCCAGTAACAGAGAACCTAATCTTCAATGATGCGGCGAGATTACTCAGGTATCTGGCATTGCATGCACTCGTTAACTCGACAGCCTTCTGTGATATTTGAATGGCGTCTTCAATGTCTGCGTTGTCTTCCGTCACCAGGAATCTATCTTGGAGCCGATAACTGAGGATGTTGGAGCAGTCTGCCAGTACGACGTCGTCGTCTGTTATCGCATCGATAGCTTGCTTGGTCGCAAGAATAGATGAATCTAGATCCAGAAGCATGCCAGTGCTGACATATCTGTCGTCTAAAAGGTTTCCAAGCTGTTTTAAATTTTCGACGCTTGTTGGATCGGCGCTGATCGCCTGCTTCAAATATTTGATAGCCTCGTCAATATCAGCCATTGTTCATACAGCCAGCAGGTTCCTCTTTCGCTTATTGGTTGATCGGTTAGGGAAATAAGATAGAGAAGAGTGTTTTATAGCTCGTCATTAAGGATCTAAGGCTTCACAAGCACTAGTTCCCAGCCGGCCTTGGACGTCATCGAAAGGTGAAAAAAGCAGGCTGCAGTGTCAGCTTTCAAATATATAAAGCCTTTCGTTTACCAATAAAACTAAGACACTGACGTCGTCACTGAGCTCAATGGCCCGCAATCAGGCCAGCTTTAGATTTCACCATGGATTTCAAAACAGGGCTTGGGGCCTGGCCAGAGAAAAGCTATCTCGGTTTTCTGTTAAGGTACTTTATACTCGAGATTGTCCCTTGGAAGCTTTTATCTTATCTTCGTGTGAGGAGGATTCCTTGGCTTACACTTCGGAAGCGGGGTAAATGATCTTGACTAAGCACTTCACGTTGCTACGCGCAGCAGACAAGAATTTCTCCATCATGAGGACATGAATCAGGAGGTCTAGAAATTGCAAAAATTCGTATTCAATGTGCTGCAAATTACCCTGTGTCTCTTGTACCAAGGCCCTGGATCAAGCAGCATGACAAGCCTTCCCAAAATGTAGCCCAGCTCCAGGACAATGCGGCTTGACCCCTTCTGGTCTAGTACCCAAGACGGAACGCGAGGGGGCAAGCAACAAACGCGTCCATGACCCAGCCTCACCCTCTTCGATCTTGTCAATCACTAAACACATCCATCGCCAAAGCCTTCTTCTGATCCCCGATTCCCAAAATGTATCTACCAAAAGCGGAGTCGAACGTTGTTAGAAGAAAGGTGTGTGCTGATCACTAGATTGCACACCGGTACTGACTTCATGAGACATGCGGGCCATGTCATCGTACAAAGACTCGCTGCGATTCAAAGAGGCCAAAATGCTCTAGCTGCGAGTCGCGCGGTACCGTTTGCGCCGAGGCTTCAGGTGTGCGAACTAAGAAAAGCTTAAAGCGCCAGGCGTCACAAGAACCGTACGTATACATCAGTTTGACTGCGAAGAAATGCTTATCAGTGCGAGTAGAGACGCCAGTGAGAATGAGTCTTCTAGCTCCGACAGATGCGTCGAGATGGCTGAGGGCAGCTTCGAGCGACATCTTTCAGTGGAAGAGACTGTCATCGAAGAACATGAGCCCCCCAGTGAAGATCATGATCAAGACATGGCCTTCCCCGAAGCTAGACCATCAAATTTTACCACTATAACTGAATTACGCCCAGAGCCGGTCACTAAAGACGAATTCCATGACCAAGATATGGCCGGCACAGAAGGTATCCCATTAACTTTGAGAGCCATACCTCAGTTATACCCAGAGGAGTATAATTGCTGACCTCAGACGCAGACGTGTTAGACGAAGATTCAATACCTCTGAAAGACGTGAAAAATCATCAGACCGTCTGGTTGAGCGATGGCCTCTATAGGTATTCCAATCCACCATCAGTTATCGGTCTACCGCCACGGTATAAGCTATATGACCAGGTTGAAATCATCAACGCCTACTTCGATAACTTCAGCCAAGCCATGCCACTATTCGATAGCTTTGATTACTACGACTGTGGACTACGCTGCCGCGACGAGGATACTATGGGAATTGACTCGTGCGCCATTTATGTCATGATGGCATTATCTCTGAGAAATGATCCCAAAAACTACTATCAAAAAGATGACTTGTTCATGAGTGGACGGGCCTGCGCATATGTGAATAAGAATTGGTATCATTCATGCGAATTGGGACTCAAGGTCGTTCTGGGGCTAGCCTTGTATTTCATGACGACATCGGATCTAGAACGGGCGGGATTTCTGCTCGCTAAAGCTGTCAAGTTGGTACACAGACTGGGACTGCACAAAAACTCCAAGGACTATCCATTCTCTGCTGGACTTCTCTGGATAGCGTACATCATCGACCGAGATCTGTCACTGCTCAGAGGTGAACCATACCTGATGCAAGATCATGACATTGCTTCTTCTGTCAAGGATGTCCCTTACCAGTTAGGAGGTATTCTTTACAATGAAGACAGATCCATACAATTCGAGATTTTCGAGTTCCGCGCTGGACTGGCGACTATTCAAGGCAAGATATTCGACCTTGTATATTCAGTTAGGGCCTCGAAACTCTCTTTTGACGAGCGAGAAGAGGTGGCGGATCGCTTGGACGAGATGCTGGAAAAATGGGTTGAGTCCATCCCTGAGCCATACAGGGGGGATGCACTCCCAGGTTTCGGCCAAGTCCAGCTGAGATACTTCAAGCAACTACGTGTGACGTACTACCACTGCATCTTCTCTATCCGACAAGCGACTATGTCCAATAAAAAATGGGTGGACCGGCTATTGAACTTCGGTGAAGCTCGTCAAGCTAGGACTCCAGACACTCCATTGCTGCCATCGAATTGGTCAGGTTTGGTCACAGCTGCACGGAAGTGCTTGGACATACTAGCTACAGTCGATACCCGTGACATGGGATTCCGCTGGTAAGAAGCCCACATATCCCATCGTACTGTTCTAGACCTGACAATATCTAGGAGCTCGACTCTTGCGACGCAGGCAGCCATGACGATCTTGGCTGCGAATAACATAACTCTTTCAGAGCATGATCTTCATGATTCAATCGCTAGCGATCAAGAAAGACTTCATGTTGCACACGGTGAAGTTAGTGATCGGTTGGGTCAAGATTTAACGCGGACGACCGACGAGTCGTTTAAGACTTGCGGGGAGCTTATTACCAAGGCCCGGGATTCGGTGCAACGATTTAATGAGAGCAAAGCCATTGGGGAGTCAGGAGACACTTGAGTAGGACATGTCCAGAATTTTGTGCTATTTGAGTTTGTAGAAATTCGCTCATGATAGTTTGGGGATTTTTGATGTTTGTCAATGAGAATTTAAGAAGGCATCACGTGATATGAAAACTCAGAATGTCGCGTGGACTCATCTCGTACGAGGATACAGACGTTGAATTATCTCACTCATCACACCTCAAATATGAAATACTCCAAGTTATAGCACTCGTTATGGAGGAACTACCAATCAAGCCTTCGGGAATCTTCATGCAACATGACTTTATCACACCAGAGTACGAACAAAAACTCATTCACATTTTCGAGAATGAGCTAGAATGGCCAACCCGACCAGGACGACTATCACTTCACTACGGCTACACATTCAGCTACAAAACATTCGGGATTGATGAAGAAACACCTTTCAAGCCTTTTCCAGAATGGCTGGTCCCTTTATTGCCAACAACCGAAGGCCGGCCACCAGATCAAGTCTGTCTTCAGCAATACGCCCCAGGAACAGGAATACCGCCTCACGTTGACACACACGGGCCCTTTGATCAGCTCTACTCACTATCTCTCGGTTCGCCTTTGTTCATGCAGTTCGCAAATAAAGAGACGGGCGAGAAGATTGAGGTTGACTTGTTACCGAGGAGTATGATGCAAATGAGCGGTGATTCACGATTACACTGGACTCACGGTATC
Source organism: Fusarium sp. NRRL 25184 (assembly GCA_013755755.1). Classification (NCBI taxonomy): domain Eukaryota; kingdom Fungi; phylum Ascomycota; class Sordariomycetes; order Hypocreales; family Nectriaceae; genus Fusarium; species Fusarium sp. NRRL 25184. The sequence goes on from JABSSZ010000706.1 coordinate 69,613, forward strand.
AAATCCCGTAAAACAGACACTCTACCTGATGGAACAGTGCGGTTACGCAAGGTTCGATGGAGTCTCACATATCGTTGGCTTCGTGAGGGTGCAGAGTGTGAATGCGGGAATGAAAAGCTCTGTGATACGGCGCAGCGAAGGAAAGGAATTGAAAGGGAGTATCGATGGAAACAATACGAGGAAGACGCAAAGGCACCACAGTCTTAGTTCATTATATTCATGAGCTATTAGTATATGTCGTCCGTGGTAACGGAAATATTAGAAAAAAACTATCTAAGGCTTGGGGGAGAACCATGTCTCCAGATCAATAGCCCAATCAACAACACCACCAAAGTTCAAGCTCTTGGCCCAATCCGTACGCTTCTGCTTCGTCGTAGGACTCATATACGCAACCCAATCAGTCATACCCTTACCCTGCGTTCCAAAAGTCATGATATCCGAGTCCGAATCCTTATCATACCACGTCTTCGCCGTGACGCCCTTCTTGCCCTTGCTAGCATCGTACGCGATGAGACGAATCTCCGCGTCGGAGAGGTATCCGGCCTCGCCGGTGCAGACACCAGGCTCGGCTTCGGAGACGCTGAAGCTGCCGGTGAATAGACATGTTGGGCCGGTGCACTTGGGGTCTTTCATGCGGAAGCTGCGGCCGTAGCTGGAGATGCCGATGACGACCTTGGCGGGGTCGACGCCGGCTTTGGTGATCATTGCGAGGGAGTCAAGGGTCTCGGTCTTGTTGATGTGAGAGCGGAGACAGTTGCCGTTGGGGCAGCCGGAGCTGATGAACTTGTTGCCATAATCTACAAGTAATTAGTATATATCGTCAAGTGTAATTGAGGGAGAAGAACATACCCCATTGACCGTGAAGATCGTAGGTCATGTAGACCATGTAATCAACAAGAGGCGCAATCTTGGTGACAGGGAAGGGCTTAAGATACCAATACGCAGCAGGAAGAGCAACAGAAATAGTCTTTCCGCTCTTTCCAATCTTGTTCCTCATAACTTGGAGGAACGCAACGTAGTTGGCAGTATCGGTAGAAGAGCCGTCAGAACCAGCGGAACCAGGATACTCCCAATCGAAATCAACACCATCGAGCTTATGGTTGTTCAGAACAGTCATGATGTTGTAAGCAAACTTGTCACGGTTCGCAGGCTTGATGGCATCGCGGTAGAGCTGGTATGTTGACGCATCAGTTGAGCCAGCCCAGCCGCCAAACGAGATGATCTTCTTCCAGCTGCCCTTGACCTCCTTGAACTTGAGGAACTGTGCACGAACATCGGGTTGAAGAAGGACGGAGAAATCGGACTGGAGACCGGCAAATGCGAAGTGAATGTGAGTGTAAGGAGTGGTGACGGCGGTGAGGTTGGTGACGTCCATGTTCAAGCAGGGTCGGCCGAGGTTGTAGCCCTGGAAGTAGCCCACGTTGAGGAACTTGGCGGGCTTCTTGGAGTTGTTGACGATCTTGGTACCGCAGTTTCCGATACAGCCGGGAGTGTTGGGCTGGCTTGTACCGGGGGCAGCACCCTTGGCGGTAGTGTTGGTGCAGAACTCAGAGGTGATGCCGCAGAAACCATAGCCAGAGCAGCAGGCGTTGAGAGGGCAGGGGTTCATGTTGGCGAGGTCCCAGCCTGTCTTGGCACTGGAGGGCTTGCTGGATCCGGGCTTTTGGGGTCCGCAGACAGCGCCGGCGATGGCTAGAGGCATGGGGTTCTTTCCCTTGCTGAGACAGATAGGCTGGCCGAGCTGAAGACGGTTGCAGCCAGCGAAACCCCAGGTGTTCTTGTTGACGTCCTCAATGAACTTCTGAGTGATGCCGAAGTTCTGACCGAGGGAGTAGCAGCCATCACCAGACTTGATCTTGTAAATAAAGCATGTACCATCCTTGCTAGGCTGAGGCGTCTTGTCGGGAAGAGTACCAGCAGAGCAGCAAACCCACTGCTTAGGAGCGAGAGTAGAGCAAAAGTTCTTGGCGGGGTTGTACTTGTTGAAGTTGGCGGTTGTGACCTTGCACTTCTTGGCGAGTGAAGCACAAGAATCACCGGAGACGACTTGAATAGCTGTGCAATCAGCGCGAGGTGCGAGAAGGGACTCAACGCCAGTGAAGCGAGAGCGAAGCTCAACATCACGAGCCTTGACGGTGGTGGTCGTCAGAACACCAAGGTTGACAGACTCCTTGGTAGCCTGGGCAATGCTGACACACTGGCCATGAGACCAAGTCCTCACAGCATTCTGAACAGCTTCGAGACCATTCACATTATCAGCTGCGTAAAGACCAACAGTCCCAGCAGTCTTGTCATTAGCATTGCAGATCTGGAATGCCTGAACACCCTTTTGAAGACGAGCAGTAGATTGACGAAGAATGCTGGAAGCACTGCCCTTTTGGACTTCACCACCGACGTAAAGACCAGCGATAGAGGAGCCAGACTTGGCGAAGAGAATGGTAGTACCGCACGTAGCACCGTTGTCAAGATACTCAGCAAGAAGACCAGCAGCAGCAGCGACATTATTACCAGATCGAAGAACAGCCTTTCCAAAAGCCGAGGTAGTCTTCACGGTAGCCTTCTCAGCACCGCAATTACTAGCCAGCGAAACAGAGCTCTCCGCCGCTCTAGCCTGAACCTTTGTGCCCTCATCGCGCTTTGTAGAAGTCGTCTCGGTAACGCAGGTATACAAAGTAGCGCTCTCGCTGTAATCGTTCTCAACATTGAGCGCAAACAGCATGGGGAGGGTACACCCCGCGAGTTCCTCCAGGCTGTGAAGCTGCGTCCAGTTGGCAGGGTCGTTACCCGCGATGTTGCATGGCTGAGGACACCCTTCGGTGAGAGGACTCGCGATGGGGTCTTCGGTCTTGATCTCGCCGACGGGAGGGACGGGGTTCACATCACCGGGGTTGACATCGTCTTGGGCGGAAACAAAGAATGAAAGGAATGTGAGAAGGAAAAAAGTAAAGAGTGAATTAGCCATCGTGGGCGTGTGAGTAGACTCAAACCAAATTTGGTCGAGAATGGGTTCAAAAAGAGTGACTGATGGGGGTTGAAGGGGGGAGAAGGGAGAGAGAGAGGCTAAGCGTCATGTTTTTAACAATGGAAGCGCCATTGTCGAAAAGAGGCGTAGTAACTAGGCAGTGGACTCGACGGAACTGGACTGGCATGTGGATGGCGTACAATTTGGGATGAACAGCCAAGACCACGTTGACTCGGTTGTGGATGAAACCCCTGTCTAGTGCTAGTGCAGGAACATGGTGGCTTTTTTTGCTGTAAGGCTGCTGACCCTTGCGTTAACGTTGATCCCCGGACGATAAGATCCTCGGAGCCATCAATGTCTCCGATTGACAGAATGACAGTTCACAGTGCTATAGATTGGCGACAAATCACTCTTCCATCAACTCTTCTCAGCTTCTATCGCCTCTGTTCTCACAATAACTCTGTCAATCTTGTCCTCTCGCTTCCTCACAATTTGTCACACTTTCAAACCAACAACACTTCTCTTCCCCCTGCTTAAGTCCGGTGATTTCCTCTTTCGCCCAAGTAGCTGGGTCTAGATCTTAAATCAGCCTGTTATCGCTTAACTCCCCACCAAAAAGCGCTGTTAGTCTCCTCACCCACTCGCATAGTATTTCTTAACAGATATTCTGTCAAGGATAAGCGCTAAGGCAAGAAGGCCCTTTTGTCACACGATGTATCACAGGGATTGCAGAAAATACCCCTGGTCTAGATTGAATACAGAAGTTGCCGGTCGCCGACGAACATGCACGTTTAGGCGCCTGGGCTGATGGGCAATTTTAAATTTGAGGCTTTTCTGATATCGCGGAGAAGTTTAACCGATGACCCGTTTTCGAAGCCAGTGACTCAGTCATTATCGTGTTTAGATAACTAGCACCATTCCGGAAGTTGATTCATGAATCTCGGAGACTTGGCATTCTTCACTTTAACCCGGCCCGAGGCTCCGTCGGTGTTTTCGCCTCAGCCTTAGGATTTTTTTCTCATCAAGGTTGTAACGTTGTGTCGGCCGACACTTCAAAGACCCCCAAATCACCCCCAACGGCCGCTTAAAATACAACCGTTATAACATTTACTTTTCAACAACGGCTGCCATACCACGTGTAAAGATCTACAGGCTGGGAAATACAACGGCTTTATGTTTATAAAGATTTGCAAAATCAGTGACGATCACCATTTGCATTTTCACGTTTAGACTTTTTAGCACATGCTCGGTCGGTTGATCAGTGGAGTACTGCTGCTGCCTGGTGAGGTTGGTGGATTGTGGTTAGGTTGGTCCGAACATGTTTGATGTTTAATTTCCTGCCAATTTCCGCTACTCATGAACTCAATTTCTCACGATGCTACCTGATGTTGTTCAGCTGAAAACAGGCTTTCGCTTAGAAGGGGGTTACCCTGGACTGGTGAACTTTAAACGCGAAAATCGCCCGACGACGATGCGAGGAATTAACAAGTGTATCAGCGCTGTTTTAGCGATGACATTAGTTACAAGATCCATTAAATAGATTTTAAGGGTATTTTATCGCGTATTGTAGAGATTATCATGTCATTTGATAGTATTCTTCGTGTTGCGATCGGAATTCGTCCAACGTCACAATCTTATCTGATAAACCATCAGACAGCTGCCCCACAAATTGCTCTTGTGCCACTCTGCCATTAATCTCTGAATGCCAGCCAGTATAAAGTGAATACGATGATATAATTATGTTATTAGCATTAACTCAGTTGGGCCATATAGATTTACGCAAGATGCAACATAAAATCCGACGTTGAAGAAATAATGATGTCATTCATAATATCTTTCTCCTGTCGATAACCCTTGGTCAACGTCATGTCACTGTGATACATGGATGGCTTCAACGGCGACGTCGTAAATATATAGGATAAGACCTCATCTCGAATTGAGTTCCTCTTCCAAAATTACTGACATTATATAAATTCCTAGCTTCCGTATCCTTTTGTTCTTCAAACCACTACCTCAAGCCTCATTTCATCCATCAAGCAACATCACCATGCAGTCTATCCTCCAAAAAACAACAGGCATTGGCCCTCAAGTCATCAAACCCGAGCATCTCGAAGGCCGCATCGCAATCGTCACAGGCGGCGCTCTCGGCATCGGCTATGAAGTATCCCGCGCCCTCGCCCACGCGGGCTGCAAGGTCATAATGGTCAACCGAAAAGAAGAACGAGGCCAAGATGCCATCTCAACCATCCAAAACGAAAAGTCTGACGCTGAGCTTCACTGAAAAGAATGCGACATAGGAAACCTCGCTTGAATCCGTGAAGTCTTTGGAGGTTTGTGCGAATCTCTTGAAAGACTTGACTCTTTAGTTCTTTCGGCGGGTATAAACACGAATCAATTTGGCTTGGATTCTGATGGGATTGAGCGACATTTCGGTGTTAATTTCCTAGGCCATTTTTATGTGTGTAATCAGCTCTGGCCGCTGTTGCGAAAGGCGGGAAAGATGGACAATACGCCGTCGCCGAGAGTTGTGTTTGAGGCTAGTGAGATGCATCGTCTCGCGCAGCTTTCAAACATCCAGTTCAGAAGCAAAGATGAGATCAACGACCCAAACCTTGACCCCACGGCTCAATACAACAGAACCAAGCTTGCGATGATCTTGTTTGCAAAGTATCGATTAGCTGGAAAGGTTATCTAGGAGAACAAGGATAGGATCTACGCCCTTTCTGCCCATCCCGGAGCGGTTAGTACTAACATTTCTCAACTGGAGCATAATGCTGACAGAATGGTAGGTCAACACCGCGATGCAGCAGCAGTGGAAAGACGCCTACCCCAGTTTGACAGGAAAACCTTTCTCCTGGGCTATGCTAGCCATCGGACGTGACGTTGAGCAGGGATCTTAGTGCACTCTGGGCATTGACTTCACCCAAGATAGAGAAGGAGGATCTGAAAGGGTACTAATTCTCTGACCCTGATCAAGAGGGCAAGGAAACGAGCCAGGCTTCAAACCCTGAGTTGGCGTCCAATTTGTGGAATTTGAGCACGACTCTTATTGAGGGGGTGCTGGGTAGCGATGCTTTGATTGACTGGAATTTGTCTACGGTTTCTGACCAGGATCTCAAGTAGAAGATTGCTTTCAAGATTATGTGCACAATAAAGCCTCTTTATGAGTTGAAGTGTCGGAACCTGGTGACTTGGTAAGTGAGGAAAACAACCTGAACGAAGCTTGCAAGACGAATAAATTGGTATCATAAGATTAACAGCATGTATGGTAAGGTTATGAGTTTATGATGTGTGTCTTCCTCTGTCTCTTCCCATCACGGCGCTTCATAGATCATAGGAGGGCTCCTTGGACGTTCTGATGAAAAGACTACAGGCTCAGCAGGCAGCTCACTCTTCGGTCTCTCATGGTAAGGCTGGTCTTGGTTGTAATCACCAGGAAGCTCTGACAGCACCGCATCTTTTTTGTTTCTCGCCCGTCTTCTCCAAACCATCCATCCAATACCCCCTAGAATCAATAGACCTCCAATTGTGGCGCCGACTGTTACACCTGCAATTTCACCTCGGGACAATCCAGATTTCGAACTAGGCTCCGAAATAGAACCTGCATCTCTGCTCGGGGATCTAGAAGTTGTTGTCTCCGTGGTAAGAGTTGTCACTGCCACGGGAGCAGTGACAGTTTTGGTCGCCTCGACTTTCGGCGCGCTGACGTTTACGTATTGAGATTCCGCTAGTGTCCCGCCATGTTTGCTGTCAATCAACGAAAACCAATAAATGCAATCCTCGTTGTTCTCGGTCGCGTTGGAGATATCGTACTGAGCCTTCCAACCAGTCGGATCCGATTTTCCATCGCCTATGCGGCTCAATTAGCAAAATGACAATAGATGAGGGACCAATTCCTCCTACTTTTCAATAGAGAGACCGTATTCTTTCCAGCGCCTATGACTTGCCAAAGATAGAGGTCCACCTTTTTAATGTTGGTATTAAATACGATCGGAATCCTTTCTCCATCGTCATAATGGTTGTTCTTCGTCATGTCCCGGTCAACCTCTTGATCTGGATCCCGCTCCGGTGGGCGTAAAAACTTGGTGAAGCATGATGCCCAGCTGGCGAATAAAGAAAGTATTAGGCCGAGTTTCACGAGGAAAGACATTGGATGAGGGAATAATTGGCCAGTTTGACCAAGCAAGATTTCCGATCTCGGATCGCCTACTCTCTGGGCTTGGTTTAAATTATGATTATACACTCGGAATTTCAAGGTGGACACATTTGAGAGGGGAAGTTGTCATTTCTGAATGAGGAGTGGATGCTATCGATATATGTGTTCGATCATCCGGGTATCCGAGCCAACCTCGTCACAGATAACCAAATGAATCAGGCCTGCATACCTAGTCTTTATGCAGTAGCAGTCCATATGAAGCCTAGTTGCGGCCCACGCTGCAAATGATCATGCTGGGGTTGTGAAGTCGTGATCTGCGGTTTGGTCCGCTGACAAAGGTCGACCATCATACCCTCAAACATCTCCCATAAATAGGAATGGCGACGAATAGGACTCATACTGGCGGCGGCCTTTAGATAAATGACATTTCGAGTTTAATCTTGAACTTTGAATCATTTGTGAGAATGTTGATCTGATCTCGGCTGCCTGTCTGAACTGTCAAAGCGCTTCCTGATTTGCCTAGTTGCATGTAGAAGTGGGACAAAACACAACCAACAGCATAACAACCAACAGAGCGTTGCATCAGCAGAATCAGTAGGCCAAGTTCCCAAGTCATTTGCACGGGCACATTGCCTGATTTGGGAGGTGGTCAGGTGAAAGCTGAAAAAGAAAAAAGCACGTCTTGGTAAATCCCTGCTTGATCAAATTGCCTTGGGCGAGAGCATGGGATATATCTGGTTGAAAGAATCTGCATACCTTTGAGCTCCGTATTCGGAATAGATTTATGCCAGACTTAAAGTCGCGAGTAAAAGGGCCTGTGAAGCAATAATATAGATTTACATCAAAGTCATCGAGTAATATTTTAGCTGAGGGTACTATGGATAACATTTGTGGTTTAATTGAGTTGCCGCAGGGCATGTACTTAAGGTACAGACCTAATAAGAAACAAGTAATTGAAATCAAGTTACGATAACTTGAATGTTGATCATAATAACTCTATTTTGGCCTCGCCATCGCATCCGGCCTCTCCTTGTGACTTCTCACGCCTAACCATGTCTTTTTCTTCGAGTTCCCTCTCGAGGACCCTTCCCAAGCGATTGAAACCACTTCTTCATCCCGGTATGATTATGGACGAGTACAGTCTGATTCTAAGCCTGGGAATTCGTGTCCGCAACAGACTGCACATCGGCAGCCGTAGATCCCTTTCCAGGAGGACCGCCCTTTGCACGAGCCTGTACCAGTCAGTAAATCATCACCACCCAAGCCATAGCGATATATTACCTCTGCGCGTTGCACCTCAGCAGCATCCTCCTTGGTCACCTCGGTAGGCGGCTTTCGTACCACTTCGCCTGCCTTCTCGAGGAAGTTCCGCTGCTTGTCGTGTAGACTCTGAGCGGTGGCTGCCGCACCGCCTTTGATGGGGCCGCTGCCGGTGAGAGCTGATTCTTCGGAGGCAATGGCTGATGCTTCGGCTTGGGTGATGGGACGGCCGTCGACGGCTTGGGACTTGATGTCGTCTTTGGTGGGAAGGTCCGCCATTTTGGAGATGAATGTGTTGCGGTTTGAGAGTTTGATGAGGATTGAAGGTCTGTGAGGATGGGTTTGATGTTTTTGGGATGGGCGTTGATGACTTCTTGGAGTTTGTTGATGGAGGTCAGAATAGGAGTTTGAAGTTGTCAGGTTTGGGTTAAGAAGAAGGTTGAGTGTTAAGATGATATCATAACGTGAAGTCACTGCTCCATAAAATAGACGAGGAAGGAGCTCCCGTTTGCAAGGGTCTTTTTCTCGTCACAATGACCTCATGACTGGAACCTCGAGTGGCCTGCGACTCCAAAAGAGAAAGAGGGACCTGCAGATTTTGGAAGAATGTGCTGTTTCGTGTAGTCAAGCGCTGCGCTTTTGTTGGAGGATGGAGAAGCGCTGCGATGAGAATATGAATGTGATTCACAATGCACTCTACACGCCAAAAATGCTTTGACCAGTGACAATGAGGCAAAAAGGTACCAAAATGGGAATATGCTAAAACATCTTAAGCATAACGTGTATGATAAGTATATGACCTAGATAAGTATATGACCCAAAAATCCCTTATCTTATATCATTACTATCTAATTAGATACTTCTTAACAACTAAATATATCTAAGTCCTTAAATAAAGCTAGAATCCTCCTTGCCCTTCAGGCCCTTTAAAATAACCTAAA